>JACJUY010002399.1:0-49925 GCA_014220935.1 Platorchestia sp. MABIK | reverse complement strand
TAGATTTAGATTATAGTGTGATTATAGTGTGATACTAGTGTGATTTAGTAAAATGATAAGCAATTTGCTGAGAATTTTAACACGTAATGAACTTCAAATATATCGTGATGCTGAGAAATTATTAAAGAAACTTACAACTCATCTGATGAGAGAACAGAAATTTCTGTCAATTTCCACGTACTGCAAGCACTCAACCTTATGGAAAACAGCACACTGGCAGTAAAAAAACTACATTTTCAGTAAGAATTTTTTCAATATCAACGATCCTTCAGACGAAGAGCATCTCTTTAAGCATCAAGGTACTTAGTTCTAACAATCAAATAGCAACAGAAGCCTCACCGACGTCCTCAGGCTGATGCTTATTGATGATCTCAGCGAGCTCGAGGTTACCGGAGATGACAGCCACCTGGTATGGGTTCTGGTTGGCGTAGTTGAGAGCGTTCTTGTCGCAGCCCCTGAAGAGCAGCACCCTGGCGCAGTCCTCCAGGTTGTTGACAGCGCACACGTGCAGCGGAGTGTTGCCTGACGCGTTCCGGCCGTTCAAGTCAGCTCCGTAAAACAGGAGGTGTTCCAGGTGCTGGACCAGCTTGTTGCGGCACGCCTGAAGCCAATACGGAGTAATGATAACATTGAAGAGATGGACATAACAATGCGTATCAGAAAAATAACTGTTGGAAGGACTGTCAGGAGAGATTATGATTAGGTGGAACTAGGAGAATTTAAGTAATTGGAATAAAATTGATAGATGTAACTCAAGCAGCGTAAGTTCTTTGGTCGGTATGACGTGTTGCTGCTAAAGGTACAATGTAGAATATCAAATCAATTCATTTAGTGAAGAGCGAGAAGAAAGGACCACAAACGAGATACTTTCGAGCCTTTCGTACAGAGATCATACTCTAGGGAGCTCGAGGATTCGTGATACAAGATGCTCTAAAGTCCTACGTACTGATGTAAAATGCATAACACAACTCATAACACGACGTAGCTGAGCATTTAGCACTACTAGATACTTGGCAGGTGAGTGAGAGGGGAGATAAGACGGTCACCTGGTGCGTCTCCTGCCAGCCCTGATGGTCAGCGACGCCGATGATGGCGTAGTCGTGCAGTAGCGCCTCGCACACCAGCGGGTCCTTGGCGTGAGTCACGCAGTAGTAGAGGGGCGTGAGGCCACGGTGGTCCCGGTAATTGGGGGAAGCACCCAGGTCTGCAACAGCGAGGTAAGTTGACGTTTTAGAATCGGCAGAAAGTTCAAGATGTTCAAGGCATATGTGAGCGTGATATCAAGTTCAGATGATGAGTTGTGATTTCGTCTATGCGCACAGTTCGCGTAACTATTGTAGTCCTGAAGCAAGTATTGAAGCTGTTATTCGCGTAGAAATTCAAGTGAGAATTTTCCCAGTGTTACAACCAGAAATATCTTCAATCTTTGAAAAATAACATGAACAATAGTAACCAAGAATAACAATTAAATCCAAACACTGATCCTCATGGAGAATTGAAACGCTCGCATGAAGGTTGATGAGAAATAACGTTTGATTAAGTGCCAAAAAATTGTAAAAACCGAAAAAGAACACAGTATCACGATGAAATAAATGAACTGGAGGCTTGTAGTGAGTGAAGAACCTTAAACCTACCATTAATTTTACGGTTCTGAATTTTTGAAACAGAGTCAAATCGCAAGTGGTGCCTCACCGAGCAGCGTGCGGACGGCGTGGAGGTTGTCTGCCTGCACGGCGCGGTGCATGGCTGTGAGGCCCTCCCTCGTGCGGTAGTCCAGCAGCGCCCCGCCGTTCACCAGCGCCACCAACATCGCCGCGCAGCCCTTGCGCACCTTCAGGTGACCGCGCGCTGCGATCGTCAGGGGCGTGTCTGTGACACGCATCCCATAGAGTGTGAGTTATAATAAAAATGAGTGCATCCGAGTATAAAGTGCACGAGTTATAATAAAAATGAGTGCATCCGAGTATAGAGTGCGCGAGTTATAAAGATGAGTGCATCCGAGTACAGATTGCATGAGGTGTAAAGATGAGTGCATCCGAGTATAGAGTGCGCGAGTTATAAAGATGAGTGCATCCGAGTACAGATTGCATGAGGTGTAAAGATGAGTGCACCCGAGTACAGAGTGCGCGAGTTATAAAGATGAGTGCATCCGAGTACAGAGTGCATGAGGTGTAAAGATGAGTGCACCCGAGTACAGAGTGCGCGAGTTATAAAGATGAGTGCATCCGAGTACAGATTGCATGAGTTGTAACGAAGAGTGCATCCGCGTACAGAATTCATGCGTAAAGATGAGTGCATCCGAATACAGAGAGAGTGAAGTGTGAAGTAAATTGCGTTGCGTGTTGAGTGAGCTGAATCATTGGTTATGGTCACCGTGGCCTGGTGGTTAAAAACGCCAGCATTTCACGGAAGGTCGTCGGTTCGATTCTCGGCAATGCTAACTGAGTGATCCCCCCCTTCTATTGAGAAAAGAGAGAACTTCACCACAATTCCCCACTTGACTAAAGTGTCGGAGATGGGTACTAGCTTGACCGAAGGTAATCGCTATTGTGTAAGTTATTCGGTTTTTGAAAAACCAATGAGCCAGATGATAAGAATTGAACAAAATTGAAATAAAATATCTTGTTGGAGTACATTTTTTCGTAGACTACATAAATGGACTGTGCTTAATTAACGCTGAAAGCATAGGTTTTCAATACGTATCAGGAGAAAAGGCTGGCATGCATGTATGGTGTTCAGTTCAAATTTCATGAAATTTTAGGTAAATTTCCCTAAACGAGTAAAAGCGTTCGGGTAGAACATAAAAGTGATCTGAGTTTTTGAAGCAAATAATGTATGTAAATAAATATGGAAGTCACATATAAAACACACGACCATTTTTGTTGCAGCGGTGCAAACCATTTTGAATTTATACTGAACAAATCATTTTTACTGCCATGAAATAAAACTAGGAATTTCACCTGAAAATAAACTGATGTGTGGAAAATAATAATTTCACCGAATCAAATTTGGTTTGATTTTTTCAGGAATGTTATTGGACGCTAAATAGTAAGCTAACGATTGGGACATTTCCGTGATATTTCCCCCAAAACCAAAACCTATTTCTAGCAACCTGAAATGACAGAAAAGACAAACAGAATCAACTGATTCGTCATTAAACATGATAATGGTCAACGACATTGCGTACATCAGTTATATGGACTAGTTGGGTAATATTCTCAAACTCATCGCAGCGGTACAGCTGGGAGCAAATATTTTTAAAATTGATTTAACAGTCGATTAGGTGTTGTCGAGTGCTGTAAAATTGTTTAAGAATTTAGCGTGAGAACGTGTGGTTACCTCCAGTTTCCTGGTCGTGGAAGTTCGGGTCGAGACCCTTGCTGCACATCTTAGCAACCTTCTCCACGTTGCCCTCCTTCACCCACTCAAGGAAGCGCCGTAGGTTGGCCCTGGAGTGCAGCGCCCGTAGAGTTTTCTCCTCGAGTTTTAGCATCTTGTACACCCGACGCTTGTACTTGAGCTGAGGGCAACAAACACAGGAGTAAGAAGGGCAGTTTGGTAAAAGGGCAAAGAAACGCGTGTGTTGATACAACGAGGATATTATGTCACACTTGCAGGTAGAGAGCGTGAAAAACAAAGTAAAAGTGTGAGGGATGAAAACAGCAGGAAGTTAAATAAAAAATATAATTCAAGTAAGTTATACGGAGCTTTGTCTCTGACCGGGGTATTAAACTCTGGTATAACGCATAAGAGGAACTCGATTTTGCATTTACTATTGTACAAAAAAAAGTATCGCAAGAGGAACCTTAACAAAAAGCCGGTTATCGCAGTTTTAAGTGCTTCTCATTAGCACGCAAAACGCAAATAAAGTAGAGTACTTCTCTTGGACACGAGACAAAACATTCATCCCTGTCTAACCTCGAGGTAGCCGAGAGGAGAGCAGAGGGGGTAGTCGGAGAGCGGGCGCTCCTCATCGAGGAATTTGCCAGCCCTGCCGTTCTGAGGCGGGCAGAAGAGGCCGTAGTTGAAACTCTCCCGCAGCTCCTGCAACACGGCCACATAAAAGGATACGATGAGGAGAACAGCTTGGCGCGGTCAAACAGAGTTACCAGTCAAATGGAAACAGAAGAATGTTAACCATACTTATGAGAGAAACTATTCCCATTAAATGTAACTAAACTTTCATGAATATTCACTAAATTTGATGCGTGGAGAACTTTACTAAACAAAAACTCGAAGCCTGTCAATACAAGGATTTCAAATAGTAAGAGAACATTTTTTAATCTATTTCTGATTTCTCTAAACTTAAATTTTAGGCAGAGAGAATTTGAAGTAATGAATGATAAGAAAATGTGATTACAAGAGTTTGAGATAAATGTTTTTATTTGTAGCACAACTCGTATTAATAGATGTATTAACACAACTGTCGTATTGATTAAAACGGTCGTATTGATAGATGGGTCAGACTTTTATGAGTAGAAAAGCCTTAGATGTTTTATTGTTGACAATACTTGCGACCGCCATGGTACATTTGATATAATGCAAGCTGATTGGTAAACTACATTCATATAAAAACACAAACGACTACAAGTATACTTCAAGGAATCTTTTCCTTTCCTTGACCTTGCACCTCGAACATGATAGTCGAGAAGAGGTTGATGAACTGCGAGCGTTTCACCATAAATGCCAACTCAGGCAGACTATAAAGTGATTCAATTTGTAAAATAATAAAGTTATCACTCTAAAAGTAGTCCGCATCAGAAGACTTTCGAGCCCAAGCCACGATTTGAGCTCCCAACTTAAGCTGGTAGGTACTCGAGTTGATGTTATCATTTGACGCGAGGTAGCCCAGTGCGAGAAAAAATTGATACCTTAATCATCGGTGTCTTTTTTAAACTCTCTGCATTGGGCTCTAAATTTCTGCGTTATAAATGTTATCGTTCTATGAACGTTGAATAATCCAATGAGCAATGAACGCATCAGTAGTGACGGTAGGCCAAAAAATCCAAGTCACAAATCGCTAGGAAAACTTTGGACAACTCTATAAAACTTCATATATTTAAAAAGAAAATTTGAAATGAAGCATTGAAATAGAGTGGAACTGAGCGGCAAATTAGTTTACGAGGCGCAATAAACGTTAGATTCAGAGAACGAACCAAGGTAAAATGCCCCTACAATAGAGCCAATTAATGTGAAAATATATTGTACAGCTAAAAAGAATTTTTTGTAAAACAATGATAGTTAAGGTGGCGTTTAAAAAAAGTACAAAATTCAGCCAATTTAAATTTTTTTACATTTTTAAATTTCTTCACTCAAGCTGAGAAAATATAAGATGAGCACAAAGTAAACTTAAACACATGTTTGAAAATTAAATAATTCATAAATAAAGCCGGTTAATTCACGAAAATAAGTCATATTAGATAAACTCATTGAAACACACAGGGTCAACGTAAAAAAATTAACAGAGGGATGATCTAATGCAAAAATTTAACAATTAATCAACGTTCTCCTTATAGTTTCATGCATAGTTAAAATATTAAGCGTTTTACAGCACTCATTTTGTGATAATTTTTCAAACCCAGTTTTAATTTTTCGCTGGAGAATCTTAGATTTTAGTCGTCAATTTCAAAGGCTATACTTGGGCGGCTAAAATCATAAATACTTCGGTAAAAAGTTTGACTGAGAAGGAGTATTGAAGAATGCTTAAATTTAATTAAAGTTGTTCGTATTAGAACTGACCTGCAGTTAAAATAAATACTCACACATTTCATTTGCATTCAAGTTTCACAGTATTTTTCGCAAAGTCTTTATGCATACAGGCTAAGATGCAGCTCACGCGAGCTCAATAGTACTTTTATTTGACAGGTCAGAAATCATTTTAATTTCTGTCCATATTCATAAAAGCATCGATAGGATTCCAGGCAAGCGTTTCGTTAGAGGCATAAATTCTTGTTAAGCCATAAGCGATCCTACTGAGTGAACCTTTCCCTTTGTATGAAGCTTGGAGACAAGTAAAATGATAAGGGACTAATTTGCTAAAGCTATTTTATACTCTTGTTTGTATAAGTATTGTATGACGGCCGACAGTTGCAACGCTGACTGGAAATTTTTGAACACAACTTTTAGTGATACTCGTATAATATACGGTACACAAAATTTTACTGAAAATTAGCGATAATAAATGAATAGGAAATAATATAAAGTAGATAATCTACCAGACTGAGAGGCATTCCAACGAGTTTCTGTGCAGTAAACTTGTGATCTGGTCCAAGTTATTAATTAGGAAGTTTACCTGCGGGTCCCATTTTCTTCCACTTCCTCTTTCAAGTCCGACAAGCCCAAACTTGCTCCAGCATTACAACAGATGCATTGTTTGGCCCAAGAAAAATAAATGAATGTAATGTAAATTGAATGTATTTTTCAGGTTACTTTTGTTTCTCGCAACGCACTTCGCTGAATTGTGTGATGTTACACAAGACTATTTGATAGCCTGATTAAAACTTTTTTGTACGGGTGAAACTATAGTTAATGACACTTAAAGGTAGAAAATAACTTTATAGTTCTGATAATAATTAGAGCTACAGAAATAAAATGCGGAGGAAAACGAACACTTGCCACCTCACGTATAAATCACTCTCATTCCGAGTAATATTAGGTAACTCAATACTTTTCCGTAGGAAAGCTTATTGGCTGATACTCCTCTGCAAACATCGAAAATATTTTAGATGGCTCAAACCCGTTGTTAATTGATGGTTTTCCGAAAAATATGCATATGTTATAGCAGGGCTTCGCTATCGAAAAATATTTTCGAGACGAATATTTTGAGCATCAATGACTGAGAACATCATAAATTTGAAGAAAATAAGCTGCTTAAGTAAAGGCTCAGACTCAAACGGAATGCAAACGCTGCTACAGCGCTAAAAAATTAGCAGCCGGCCGAAAAACTTGTAGGGAAAATTTCCACGAGAATAAATACTAAAGTCTGGAATTATGTTATTTTCGTAGATTTACTCAAGCTGAAATTTCTAGTTAGATTCATATACAAGGTTTTTACACAAGATAGCACGTTTTTTTCACAGCAAGTGAAGAACGTAAAGGCAATATTAAAGGTCGAATGCTCATACGAAACGCAGGGAACATCAACATTTGACAAAACTTGAGGAACACTTCAAGGAATGATGGAGGAGCAAGTCTCAGACAGTACAAAGAATGCAGGGCAATGCAATATGAAATAATTGAGCAGAGAGTAAAACTTCGCGTGCATTACTCAAATGAAGTTCTGCATGCAAAATTCCGACAATGAATGACTCGGTAGAGGAGATAAAATCGAAATTACGCAAAAGTTAGGTAAAAGAATGCAAAATGAGGGTTCACAAGAATTACGCCGATAAAATTCCCAAAATTGTAAATAAAACTGTAATTGATAATAAAAACAGAGCGTTGTTCAGCGAAAAATGAATGTGTTGAAGTGAGAATGGGAATTTTGATCACGATCAAAGAAATTTAGGCAATCATTTCTCGTCAAACTACCCTTGAACGAAAATACCAACGCGAATTTATGGCAGTTAATGTTCGCAGTACTGAGCTGGTGGCACTTACGACGGCATTCGAGATTTTCAGTAACTTTGAAGAACTTAAAAACATGTGGAAGGAGGGATGAATGAGCCCTATGATCTTCTATAAACACTGTATTACTGTCTAAATTTTGAGAATATATTCCCATTTTACACTAAGTAAGGAGACGTGTGTTTACCATAGACATTAGACAAAATGAGCTCGTGTTGTATAATGAGGTGAAGTATTTCAGCACTTAGGTTTACATCGACCGCTACAGCGGGAAAATAAGTCAGCGAATTCATCTCTTCGAAATGAAAACATAAAGCCAGAAGAATGAAGATAGCAAGACAACGACGCTCGCGAATGAGGTTGATTTGAAAACGATTCCTTAGTTAGGCCAGGCGTAAAAGTGCAAAATTGGAAAAAACAGCACTAACTGTGCACAAACTGTTAAATGTAAATATGCAAGAGGTTTGTATCCCAAGTATTATTGATTCTGCAGTAGGTTGCAAGGGCTACCTTTAAGGAACGCAAGTCCTTCAATTAAAGCTGACTAGATACAACCACCGTGCTCTTTTCAGAGAGGTCAAAAAGATGTCCTATTCTCGAGAGTGTCTTACGTCACAAGGGCAACTGATCTCTTTCAGCACACCTCAACGAGTTACATAAACCTCACATTGTGCATACAAAATTCTATAAAATAAGATTGCATAAGCCTGCATCGGAATAACGCAGCAGTGTGTCACAGGGCACTGTAAGCAAGCAGGTGCACAGTGCTGCTAAATAATGTTCAGAGCTCAGGAATGTTCACGTCAATATCACACGCGTGCCCTCGTCCGCCTGATCGTGACATGAGCTGCTGCAAATGACGTCAGCGATTCAAGAGACGCTGTCTTCGACGGCCTCGGATACAACAAGAGTTTATTTTCTAAAGACGAGAAATTCGGAGCTGTTCATTCGGTCCGATTCGAGTTTATGGTTGGCTGAGTTTTCTATCGATGCGTTTGAATTATAAAAAGTGAGTGTACTTTTATGACAGTATTTAGTCCCCTGCAATTGACATGAAAGAACGACGTAGTAATAAAAGCGTCATTGAGTTAAGTTTTCAGACGAATTGATACTGCATGTAAAATGGGAACGTAATTTTTCTTCCACTAGTTGCAGCTACTCATCACGGTTACTTCATTTTTTATTTTAGTGCTCGTTTTCCCTTCGAAAGAATATTTAAACTTGATACTCATTTTCTTGATACTCATTTCCTCATTGACTTTTACAGTTATTTTGTTCTTTGCTCACTTTCAACAGTGTGCGTTGTGGTTTATTTAAAGTAAAAATTCATGTTTCATCGAACACTGATTTGATATCACGAAGAGATTCACGATCTAGATTGAAAATTTCAGAAGTTACTCGAACACCTATCTACGAAACAATTTACTGGTATCATGAAAGTAAATATTTTCAAATATCATTAAAATGTGTTGGATTTATTACTTACGTTGAAATAACCGTTAACTCACAGCATAGAAAGAATAAAAAATAGAAATTCAGAAGCGTACGAGTTAGCGAGAGGAGGTCAGAGACATTTGGACCAATATGATCATCATCTAAGATCATCATCTAAGATTCAGAGAGAGGGAGGGAGGGAGAGGGACCTTCCAAGAATACCTACTGAGACAAACCGTTGTATTTAAAACTTGTTCAACGACCAGAACGCGATCTTCGAGGTTCTGAAGTAAATTTTTATTAGATATATACGTGTGTTAAGAAGCACTGTATGCCATCAATACCGTTAAGTGTGTTGTAAAAAGGGTTGCACCGTACCCGTTCTTTGAAGTGCTTATTTTAAATTAATCAAGCCTAGGTGGTTATTTCGCAGGCATTACGATAGTTCATCTAATTTTCATAGCGTGTCTTGCACACCCTATATCAAAAAAATGAAGACTCATAAAACGTGATTCATTCTTCCAAATTCTCGATTAAATGTTTAGAACCTTACACGCGGATTGATAGGCTTTAAAAACGAGGTTTATGACAGTGTAAAACTTCCCGAAAGTGTTGGAGAAGAGAAAAATAAGCTAAGAAAAGTCAAGTTCTCAAATACGGAAATGGATTTTAATTTATTCAATATATAATTGGGAGAAAATGGCCAGCGAATTAAACGCTAACAATAACTAGGCAGAAAGCTAGTGAATATTTGACATAGATAAGTAGCGTATGGCGAATAAAGCATTTCAAAATCAATATCTCACTGGTGTTCTACATAGGATTTGAATTAAACCTCACAAGTACTCAATGAAATACGTGGGATTTGATAACATTTTACTTCCAAATACGCGATAAATTTGTACAGCTGTCTTACTAAGCGCAATAAGTGCCCTCCTGCAGACTACAACAATAAAGAGGTAGTATTGTAGATACACTGCGGCGACAGCAATGAAAGTATAAAACCGTGTTGAAAAAATACGACGCGTGATGCATAGATATGGAAGCCTTATTTGCTTATATTCAAGTGAGACAGCAAGATACATTTTATAATATTTCCTGGTAAATTTCCTCCGAGTGAAATTCGAGTTCCTTAAAATGAAAGTAAAATTTCTACAACTGAAAATCAAGTCCTTCAACGTGAAAATTAATTACTTTGAGTTAGAAATCAAGCTCTTCCAAAGACATCTCTAGTTCTTCGATCGGATAATCAAGTTCCTGAAAGTATACATGGAGTTCCACAAAGTTTTAAACATTCATAATTAAAGTTTCCCAAAGTTTCACAACTTAATTTGTATCAAATAAAAAGTATCAGATTAGAGTTTCATTCAATAGTCAATAATATGAATAACCATTTATAACAGGTAACCATTTGTGCCGTAACTGTACATTTAAATATATTTTCATGTATTAACGCAAGTGTATCCAGTGAAAGTGTTGATTTGAAAAATAATTAACAAAATTTTTCTTCAGACTGAGTGACTCCATCCAGTGTGAAATACTTTATTTTGCTATATATGTTCAACTGAAAACATAACATATATAACATTCAGGGTATTTGTAATAAAATAACTTAACTCCGGTTTTCGACTTAGCTACAGCTGAACGATGAAATGAGAGTCAAAATCGTTTGGTAATTTGCTAAGAAAGAAAAAATCTCATTTTTGTTATTAAGAGTAAGCCTTTAATCCAAATCTTCACGAATGTGTTACGATGGTATTTCCTTCAAATCACCTTGTCTGGCTGCTGCCCGGCAATATTTTTCCCCAGCATTTATATAAACCCAAGCCCATAAACCTAATAGGAGTACTTTCAGAAATTGCTTCTCGAGCAAGTAATACTCAGTTTCTCATCCGCTGCTCCGTTTTTGACACCGTTGGCTCTCGTTTTATGTTCAGCATGTTTCTATTTCTTTTATTAGCCTGCATTTGATGTGTCGTTCCAGAACACTCCAAACCAATTGAATGGGGTTCTGTAAATACGAAAAAGGCACTAGCCGAAGAATCTGGAGGCTGGGCTGTTTTTGAAGGAGAAATTTCCATTCTGCTATGAGTTAGTGCAATATCAATAATGAAAGTGATTTTTTCAATACTTTGTTGATCGCATGCCTGAACTAAATTTTCCAACCTCTCGTTACAGTCTTAGGATTTGAAAATACCTCGACATGTTGTGAAACACAATACTTCTGACAGACATGGCATCAATTCAGTGTAGATTTTCGCTGCTTTACTTGAAGGTTGTACAACTGACGCGTTTCTCCTGATCTTAGACGTTTCTTCTCTAAGCTTGCTATAAAGATTGAAATTTTTTTCGTCCATTCACATGAGTGTCCTAAACTTGTGGACCTTTCCTCAAAAAATCGTGCCATGTACGTTGATCTCTTTACCATATTATCCTAGGTATTTTTGTTATCGATTACAGTTCATATCTCATTGACTGAAAATAACTCTTCATGTAACTAATTTGTGATTGTATTGACACACATTTAAGTAGAAGGTATTTAAAAAGTTTACTTTCAGCTGCGAAAATTTAATGAAAGGATTCGTTTCGACAGTCAATCATTTCGTCCCTCGTCCTGGATTTACTGCAGCCTTTCTTCAGGGGAATACGTCAGTTCTTCAACCATTCATACGCAGCTTCAGTGTTCACTCGTAAAGTTCTTACAACTGTCTCCCAATCATCCTCAGAGTCGAAGGCTTCAAAACTTCATTTTTAATAGTTTAACTGATCTCGTATTTCATTTTGAACATTGCGACGATGATTTAGTTTTCCAGAAAAACGAAATCGAAAAAATGCAAAACTTCGGACGTATAAAGCTGCAACTGTGCACCGTATCTAACACGTTAGGAAAAATGCAATATTAATGCTTCCACATACTGTAATACTTCCATAATTTTAATAAAGTACATGGATAAAAATCAATTTTAGAAATGAGGTTTCTTGAGAAACTCATTATTCAATTTGATAAGATTTCTTCACTTTTAGAAACTTGAGTTTCATATGGAGGAATTAGACTCAGAAACTGAGACGTTCTAGAGAGATCATGTCACTTAATTGAAGGACATATAATTGGCGGGTTATTCTAGGTACGAGATCTCTTTGTAAAATATCAATTTTACGGAAGACGAAATTCTGGGTTCCAAACTAACACATCATCAACTCACAAAACCCTGGGCAAAGATAAAAAACTCGCAGAGTTTGACTTAATTCCGAGTAATAACTGGTGCAGTGCCTACTTTTTGCGGGACTTCGCTTAAGTATTTGAGGGGAACACTGGAGACGTTTCACCAGCTTCAGCACTAAGTCCAATTCAGGGGTAGGCTACAAAAAAACCAAGCTCAGATCTTAGATGACAATAACACACTAAATACAGGGTTGGGTAAATCAAATGCTCACGTTTTGAAAGGCTATTAGTTCAAATCAAATGCCCGCGTTTTAAGGTTATTAGGAAAAGCGAAATAATTCTTACGGTATTATTTGTTGTTTTTATTCGAATCAGTATACAATGTAGTTTGTAAGCTCACTTTTTGAAGATGGCATCAGGAAGATGGTGTTAATCTCACACATCTCACCATCATCGTCGCGAGCGCCTTTCAAAACTCGAGCATTTGATTTGCCCTACTTTGTACTTGAATTATTTGCGTGCCATTTTCATTACCGGATGGGAGAGCGTATCAGTGATACATTGATGTGTGTGGTGATACATCATTGTAGTGATGCGTAAACATCACTGATGGAGTGGACATTGATGTATCACTGATATAAAATTATATTATTAAAATACCAAGTTAATGCTATTAGTGATACATCATTGTAGTAATGCGTAAACATCACTGATGTAGTGGACATTGATGTATCACTGATAAAAAATTATATTATCAAAATACCGAGTTAATGCCATGTAATATCAGAGTTTTGGCTTTTACTGCCCATGAACCTTGTTTGGTACATAAGAAAAGAAGCTGCTACAGTTCTCCAATCACAATGAACATTAATTTTTGTGAAATTGATTGAATAGGGCACAGAAAATGTTAGATTAAACTGCGTGCAAAAATTGGACATGCAGGAGGTCCTGTAAAGGGTGGTTATGTATATTTATTACTTTACAATAGATGCAAGTAGTAGGTGTGCATTGGAGGCATATATATATATTGTATAAACTGAAGTGGTAGCTAACATACCCGGTACCAGAGCGCAACCTGCGGCCGAAGTGATGAAGGTGATGGTGATGTGGTGTCCCAAATAACCGAATAAAACGAACTAATGTAAGAAAAAATCCAGCTCCATAAAAATAAGTTCAATGTTGTGCAAAATGAAAAAAAAATAAGGAAAAATCATAGTAGTTTGAGAAACAAATAATTATGAAGCCAAAGAAATAAAAGAAGAGAACAACACTCGTTAGTACAGTAGGAGAACGCACCACACATCGAGCTTCACAGTTTAGACCGTTTAGAAAAATTCAATTTTTTAATACATAGACGACAAGGCTTGTGTTATTACACACATAAGTATATACAGTACACATTGAACATTATACACAAAAATTCATTAGCACACTTACATAGGTATGTACATAAAATATTTTAGAAGAGACATTATTCAACAGCAAGAAGACGACAAAAAGATTTTGGTGACGTTGGGTTCGAAAAATTCGCACAGAAAAGACCAAGTTTCATTTAGCACAACCGAACAACACGGGATGCGTAGAAGTAATCAATAACCCCAAACATTAAGCGAGTCGGCTCGAAACAAACTGGCGGCTTAATTTAAAGTCAGTCAATTACAGCAAGTGGCCTCGAGTCTTCGTAATTTTACGTACACAAGTCAATCCCGTGAGTAACGACTACATTGAGTGATCGAGATGGGACTTATTTATTGCTGACAGACGGACGAACATGAATTGAAGTAAGTTCGGATGACGGTGTGCGCAATTTTCTCAAAATAAAACTAGGGAATAAGAGATAAAACAGTCCAACGATTAACACCCTGTACGCAAAGACTTAAGGTTTAGTGCATCTTTGAGCTACTGTGAAACAAAGAACCTGAAAATCCTAACTCCGTGGTCAGTGCATGTAATCAACCTAGAGGTTCTTTGATAGTTTTCACAATCTGAAAATGAAGGCATAAAACCGAGCATTAGGCATGGTCAATTCAGGTACGGTTCCTTTACTGCTCTACGTGCGATATGGTTCCCTAAAATGCTTCTATTAGTGCGCGATAATTACCTTAAAATAGCATTCACTTAAAATTCAATGCTAATAGCACACTGATATCTTTAGTATCATTCTATGCATTTATGAGTAGTTCAGGGCACGCGTTGAGCAGCTCTGTGTCACCGCTCGCCTTGTGCCAACGTAAATCTCAAGGAACGATTAACTCAGTGGACAAAGAGTGTGAGCATGTGCGGCGAGTTAGTGGATGAGTTGCGTTGAAAAAGACATTGATGTGGAGCCAAGCATGTTGAAAGAAACACGTTAAAGGATCGAAACATAAACTGAAATTCTCAATAACATCGTTTTTATATCCTGCAGATTCATACTTCTTCCACTACCAAAATTCATACGTTGCATATTTTTCAGCACTCCACTGATAACTATTATCAGAAAATCATCGAGTACCTTGAAAGAATTCAGGATGAAAGCCTTAATGTGACAGATGCCAATCAAGTGAAGCCGGTCTATCTTCACAAAACTGTGAAGCACTTAGTGTTATGAAAAGCATTGATAAAATGAGGAGTAACGCTAGAAACTGCACTACAGGTTCCGCGTATTCAGGTTTTTGTCTTAATGACAGCAAAGCTTTATCATTGTTTCTGTCTGAATCATTGACTGAAGAAAATTAAAAGACCATCATTTACTGCATGGCTTTTGCTGGGGATGAAGCCTGTCACTCACTACTCATCAAATGCGATTTACGGTGCGTTAAAGATACAGGTCACTAAATCCGGAAAGTTGAACGTTTGCATTCCACGAGGAAAACTGGTCTATTTATGGAAAACTGATTGTTGAGGCACTCGATCATGTAGAACTTGTATTTAATTTTTATATTTTATTGGTCTTGTTTATAGCACTCGCCTCATAGCATAGGATCACAAGTCAATATTTTGAAGTACTTTGTAGTTCTACGATATAAGGCTTTACAATTTCAGTGATTAAGTTTAAAAGCCTCCAAACATTTTGTTTAGACGAAGACGACTGGAGTAATCAAACTAATTTGAGCTTACGTGAATCGTAGGAATAGAATTTTAATAATGTGAAGTAAGAAAATTCAACGCCTGCATTGAAAAATTAAAAGGGAATTATTGTGGTTATCAGTGAAAATCGTGTGCGACAATTGTGATTGTGCAGTGTAATTAAATGGGTAAAACTGAATGACTTTGTAATAAAAAACGTGATGGTCGAGCAAAACTGCAGAGATTGAGGCTTCTTACTCAGTCGCGCTTCAACTAAAATTAAAACATTTAATTTCAGCTGGAAGATCGGGACGCTTCTTTAACTAAAATTAATTTGTTTGTGGTCTTAGCAGATTGAAAGCTTCATAAGTGTATTTTTTTATACGCAACTTATGGGGAATCAGAAAAATGTTGCATCAATTCAGTGAAATAGATATAATTGAAGCGTACGCTAAAAGAGAATTTTACAAAGACGAGTTTGTACGTGTAGAAATTTGAGCTCTAGATCAAAAGTAATCGAAACTTTTGGAACACTTGGAAATTTCAATGAATTAACAGGGGGAAAAAAGAACAAATACTAAATCATCAAAAGAGGCAAAACCTTGGGATGCAAAAAAAAAACCCAGAAGCAAGGAAGAAATATGAGGAGAAAGAGCGCGACAAAGGATTGGTTGATATTCATTTCGAGGGACGAGAAAGCCATCTGTGCTCGGCCATACAGAGCGTCGTAAGTGACCCTCATTAAAAGAAGACCTCCTACTGGCCCTGCGGTTCCACTACGGGGTGTCCTCTGCGTCTCCGCGCGGTGTACATCAACGGGCAACTGGCCCACAGGGACTCAGAATCTGCGCGAGTCGTGCTCGGGAATCCCGCACGTTTTTTGTGGTGAGGTTATTTGAAGTTGAATATTCAGCGGTCCTAGTGACTGTTTTTAGTGGAACCAAAAGTGTTCTTGTATGGACCATATTTTGTGGCTGCTGAGTGGTCCAGAGGCTAATTGCCTGCACCGTAAAAATAAAAGGACGAACCCCAGTGTTGGGCACAGCTTCTATCTACGTGCAACGACGATGTAATAACTCTGGCATCAGTCACCAAGGCCTGACAGCAGAATGCGCATCAGCTATTGCTGACACACCATTAATCCAGTTCCGACACACGGATTTATTAGAACACGCCAAATTCATAATCAACTGCTCAAGTTGACAAAGAATTATCAACTTTCCTTGCATTTGAATAGTGACAGTTGTCCTCGTACTCTTACAAAATATCGTGTGACGTGGAGTCCGACTGAGATAAGTTTCTGAGCTAAATATCAATGCATGAAAAAAGAGTCTTGAGTGTACCACTGAATGGATTCACCTTTCTATGAATGAGTGAGAATGTCCTACATCGATAAGAACGATAAGAGGAAGATTTTTTACTGTTACGAATATCAGCTCAAGGCTTCGAATGTGTCCAAGTCGAGCGCAATTGAGGAACGAAATTCAAGCGAAGGAGCTTTAAAGGCTCCAGAGAAATTATTGAGGCTGCTAATTAGATCAATGAAAGAACATACTTGTGATAGTTCACGGGAAAGTTTTAAAAAGGAGAATTATCTCGCATGAAACTGAGAAGGAAGAAAATAAATGAAGGGCATACCCCCCAAAGAATTATTATTTTATTTTGGGATATAGAGTAAATTCACGCACAAGTGTAAATATAGGACTGTAAATGAAGAATTCATATACTTTCGTAAAAATTACACACTGACAACACAAAATGTCAGCGTATAGGCAGTTCGCTTATGGTCGCACTTGCTTCATTTTAGCAGCCATCATCAAAATAATTACAACTGTTTATCGTCATCTTTTGCATAGACTTCATTATTAATAGTGTGACAGACCTGAAAAGGTGTTTTTAAATCTTAAGTTTATTGCAAATGCATTAAGTATAAGGGGTAATT
Source organism: Platorchestia sp. MABIK (assembly GCA_014220935.1). NCBI lineage: Eukaryota > Metazoa > Arthropoda > Malacostraca > Amphipoda > Talitridae > Platorchestia > Platorchestia sp. MABIK. Next base: position 32,772 of record JACJUY010002399.1, on the reverse strand, counting down.
GCACATAAGTGACCAATTTTTAGATAGTGGGGAAGAATTTACCCCATGAACTTCGAATGAGTATGCATGAATTTTTATTGAATCCATAAATCATTTGTGAGATCTTGACCAAACACTGTACTGATATGAATAGAGTCCAGTAAGAGTGCTGAGAGTTATCTTGACACAAAAAGCGCCCTAGCATCTCATATTGTTGTGCTTACTCTCAGTACTGATTAGAACCACCTTCACGAGTCACGGAGAGCTACTTAATTCTTTCAGTGGCATAAGTCCCATCAATTAAGCCGGCGAACTGAGATTGTAACTCAAGGTTTTCCGGCTCCTTGGCATCTTATCAGCTGGGACGGCGTCCGTCCATAGAGTATAAGCAACGACGAAACACACGGAACTTAACAAATGTGAGTATTTGAAGACAAGTTCGTTGCCTCCGTTCGGTAGGTTCAGTGTAATGCGACACAAGTTACGCTGAAAGATTTTAAAATAAATCTGAAACAATTCGCATTTAGATTCTCTTTTGGTATCCAACGTACGTTCCACCAATAATAGACATTTTTGAAGTACATTTACTCAACTTTTAAGGTAATAAAATGGCTCAGTGGAAGCTGTTCTACCTCATTTCCCTAGCAACGGACGACGTCCGGGATGAAAATCATCATAACCTGTGATATTCTCCCGTTCATTGCGATTAGGATGGCATACACGAACTATAGAATAAGGTCATTAGAGTTACTCGTAACAGTAATCAACGTGGAATGTCTCTTACTCGACCGAAATAGCGTGCAAACATGAATTCAGAACAAGGTTAACTCACTTTGAAACGGTGCTGCAATACTCATAGCTGTACTCGTAATATTGCATGGAATTATTTGAGCCGAATAATAATTGGGCAGACTGATAACGCACAAAGTCGGGTTTCTTTTGATGATATCGTTAGCGTGGCAAATAAGCCGGTGGTAGATAAACTTTGCCGATTGGGACGCCTATGTACTATGTACTATAGAAGCATATTCTACGTACCACGTTCTTTACTGCGTTATAACAGAACGCATGAATATCAGAACACACGGCGTGAAACTTTGTATTTTCTGCACTGAAATAATTCTATCGTAATCGGCACAAAAACGTAGAGCGTATTTTAATTCATGTAAATCATTTAGCTCATCGTTCCCCTACACATAGCCTTGTGGAAGAAGAAAAGTATAATTTGTTAAATACTTGGAATAACATGCAAATCCCGTTTGGTTTTATACTTCGATTCCTAAATTATTAAAAACAAGTTAAACAGTAAAAACTCACGTGCAAACTTGATAAAAAGACACGTAACCACACAAATTTTTAGCCACATGTGATTGAGCTTTTTTGTAACATAAGATATTTTCCCTGTTCAACTCTACACTCGTACTCACACACAAAACAACTCGCGACTAACATTACCCACTATTCGAGCCCCCAGTTCAGACAGACGTACTCAGACTAGTAGACATAAGTTGCGAAAATCTGACCTTGGGCAGGCTGGTGAGGGCTGCCTGCTTGACAGTCCACACGAGGTCATGGGAGTGGAAGGTGAGGCAGCGCTCGACGCTCAGCTCCGGTACGTGGATGCGCAGCACCACCTCCTCCGCCCCCGAGCTGCTGCACGAGCCGTACGAGGCGCTGCTCAGGCTGCTGCCGCCGTCGTCCATGCCGCCGCACCTGCCATAACATCAGGGTTAGTAGGGTCGTTAGGTAAGTTGATCTAAGCATCCCTTGCCGCAGCAAAGGTTTTGCAAAGAGATGGTGGAGGAAGGAACTTTTCGTATGGAGCAAAGAGAACGGGAATTTATGCACGAAGTGTGTTTCCACAAAAGATGCACAGAAACAGTAAGTTATGAATTAAGCTTGTGAAACAAGGGGAAAGTTGAAGAAGAAAGGAGTAGCTGCTGGCTGGCAAACAACACCGCAGTGAACTGAAGAAAATAGTCTGTAACAAAATAAAAAAACTTATTCTATTTCTACAAAAAAAAGACCTACATAACTTTCCTTCATATTTGATAGTAGGGTCATAAAGCTTACCACCCATTTATGGAGGATGTGGTGACACTTAAACCAAATGATACACAAACGACCTCATATTCTGCAGGAACGGTCGAATACTAATTGCTAGTCTGTTCATTAGAAACACACGCGGAAAAAAAGATAAATGAAAGAGAATTTCGTCATCGCATAAAAAGGTCGAATGGTCTGACTAGCATCACATCTATTGCATCGGTGTCCGTTGCTGCGCGGACACTACGATATTTCCGCTTCTTCAGAGTTGCGAGAATCTCAGTATGGAGAGAGGTCTGTCTCCAGTTTACAGTGTACTCGCCCTTATCTTTATACTTTTATATTCCATCATGTCTGAATTTAGGGTCGGAAGCTGATGGACGAAGATAACCAGTCTAGGGTGCTAAATTTGAGCTTGTTCGTTTCGGTGTCGTTCATTCATTCAATTGCATAAAATTGTTGTCTTTTATCAACGCTTTTTTAATATTTTTTTGTTAGAAAATTCTGTCAGTATAACTAGAGTTCATTTACAAATGGTCTTAGATCACGCTAGTTTGTTAGTTTGTGAGGTGTGCTTTGCTTCCAATATTTCTGAAGACCACAATTGAGAAAGTTAACAGTTGATATTCGTCTATTCCTTTACATGAGAATATACTTGACTTCTAGTGTATTTCCTGTGACTACAAATAAGCAAATTTACAGTTAATATAGACAAAAAACGAGCGAAAAGAAGTTCCACAAAAGGATGTAGCACGGAATGTTCAAGAATTTATTTACGAATCAGCTAACAACGAGAAAATTTTCAGACTTATTGTGAGTTTCAACTGGAAGCTTGCTTGAATTGAATCTGAAGAGCAACAACAACAAAAAAAGTGAAAAAGACAATTTATTTTCTGAACATGTGAAATGTAATTTCACGTTGCACAGCAAGCCTTTACGCAGAAGGTGCACAATTCTTGAACGTGAGCACAGTTGAATAAAGCGTCACTGACTTATATAGCAGAAGAGGCTATCCAGAATAAAATGCGCGAGTGAAGTTGGAGTAATGATTGATGTGAGCGTCCAGAGCAAGCAGCGCGCTTAACACCATTAAGCGCAGCGGCTGAGTTCATTTTCAATTACATAGCAGCAGCGTCGAGAGTTGAGTTATTATTCTGAGCGCTGGCATATAAGAGCGGAATGAAGCAATAATGCTTTTAAAAAACTGAAGAAAGAAGTAAAACACAGTTCGTCATAAGAGGATGAAATCAATGTCCGATGCAAAGGCTCCAGCCGCGCGTTGACCTGTAAAGCCGTTTAGAGCATACCTTCGATTAAAAATTAAATTGATATGTTTTGCCAGTAACGTACGTTCTAAAGGATATATCTTATTCGCCCAAGGTTTAAGCGCGAACTATAAATTAATTCTAAATCTCAAGTGAAATGTTGAGATCGAGGAAACTAGAAAAGTTGTCGGGTGTAAATGAACATAGACAACTCACAGATTCAGTTTATTGAGTTGGAATCAGAAGGATCGAAGGGAAGGTAAGGAGCTGGAATCAGCATTGTCGTGGCGAGATCCTTATTTGTGACTTGGACATCATTCGAGCCCGTTTTTAATCGCGACATTGATTTTTTTTTGTCCTATTCAACTATATAGTTGTTTGTCAGTTCAGCTACAGCATTTTTCCTATATTTCAAAATGAAACGCATTTAATTTGTTCCCACTTTTATATTATCCGATATAACTTTCAGAATTACATACAGCAGTCCACTCTCCGATAGCTCAGTAATCCACCAGTTGTTCAGAGATTCACACCGCATGTTTCACCTCCACAATGCAACATATTCCGACTATGTACTTCGCAACTCATGTTATCATTTCATACCTGCAAACTTTCATAGAATCCTGACACAGACATCAAGCAGTTAAGGACACAAAACGAGGGTGTTCAGTCTCTGTCCTCTGGCACCGACGTCGCTACCGCAACAGAGGCACCCGCCGCTGCACCGCCCCACGAGGGCGGCGAAAACAGCCCTCATTGCCTAAACTGCCGTGAAATTTATCATCTCCGGGCGAGTGAAAACTTGGCGCTTCGGTAATCGTTACGAGATGTATGTAGGGGTTGACGAGTCTCACAAAGACGTGTTCTCAAAATGTCTCAGATAAGCATTCCCAACTCAACCGGTCAATCGACTGTTGACTGTCAACCGACCTATTCAACGCGAGAGCCTGATTTGAACCTTCGAGATTCTACCTTGCTGTTCGGGATCCTGTTAAGCATTTCCGCTTATTTCGTGATATATATGACACATTATACTCCACCGAATCTAACTAACGAGCATTTTGATGTCAAAATTAGTTTGCTGCTCAGCACCGGACAGAGGTGGAATCTAATTTGTGTCTTTAGCAAACGATTGCTCCTCATAACAAAGGTGAACCGAGTTATTCAGTTCACACGCTCAATAAAACTGAATTGACAATTAAATAAGACTCATTTACTTTCTCAAAATTAACTAATCAGTACATGCGGTAAAAAGTTCTTTTTAAAATGCTATGTTACACTTGACGGACATTAATAAGATGAATTTATTTTAAAGGTCAAAGTCGCTCGCTTCGCGCACCAACAAGGCTGAACAACTATAATATGACCAAGAACTTTTAATAAAATTTTAAATATATATACTGCCTATTACTATTTTAAACGTTCACACTCTTTCTATTAATTGTATGAGATTCAAAAACTGGGACACTGCACAAAATTTGAAATGAAAAGAAGTAAAACCTGACTTAAATGCATTTTCTCCAGTTTATGCTAACAAAATGAATAAAACAAAGCGCACAACATATGCTCACGCTATCTAATAATTCGGGTTTGGACTGAAACACCACAACTCCCAAGAAGCTTTTATAATAAGAATGAATTGTCAAGAGATGGATGAATGGCCATCAAATCACAAACTGATGGATGCTGAAACTAACAGAAGACGTCACAATATCTTTTAGGATACATGAAGACCTTTAAGTAACGAGGATGAAAATGAACTTCATCACGGCATACGAGTGTCAACATGCAGACGCCAGAGCGGCATTCAATAGAGCGCCTGCAGCATTGTTACAGACAATACAACAATACAAACAGAAAGGATTTGGAGAAACAGCGGTAACACTCATCAGTGTCAGAGACAGCAGCAGCAACAACAGGCAGGTAAAACAAGAGTGTAGGCAGCACAAAAACCACATCACCGGGAATGTAACACAACAGTGCAGGCAACACAACAACCGCATATCCAAGCAGGTAACACCAGAGTGCAGGCAACACAAAAAAGAGCATCACCGAGAAGAGAACAGAAGCAAGAGCAGAAGCAGCCCCAGGACATATGAGCAGCCCGGAGAAGCGCTCGTGCCTGCCCATACGAGGCCTTTAATGAGCGTCAGCCGCAGGCCACACAGACAAGTGGCAAATTCCGCCTCACAGACCTCGGAATTACCTGAACCTCACACAACGACGCACAGAACTAGGTAAGTTCCAGTGGCACGCAAGCCCGCCTCGCATGACAGCCCTCGCATTGAATTTCGATTGCGTTCGTTGGCTTATCTAGCCCCATTTGATAGAGGAGAGGGAAAAGAAAGGGCGAAATGTTCCATTATAAACAGACCATCCCTTACACAAGCGTTGAAATCTTTTTCTCGGTAATAAATTGATTTCAAAACATTTCTGAAATTCAATGCATGAAATACACAAAGTGTACAAAACGATAAATTATAGTTCTAATGATGAAGCAAATTCAGGATTCAATCTCCTTGGAATCAACACCAAGCACAAAGACCGAAGACGTAAGTTTCTAAATTTGAAAGTGGTTAATATCTTGAGTAATTATATGCCTAAAAAAGTGTTAATAACGCGGTTTTAAACGCGTCATCGAATGGAGAAGAGATTTAGGTAAAATTTAATATTATTCTTCATGATTCTAAACCAGCCAACTTTAGAGCAAATGGTTATTAAATACACCATGTTAACTACGGCGATGCTCATGAGTTCGCGAGAAGCACCAACATATTTATACTTTGACGGTGACTCCCCTTGACGTAAGGTGAAATATTTAGGTCTTTCGCTTCACGCCATGACAACGACAAAGGTTTGTTCTTATAAGATGAGCATTAAGCTTAAAATGAGCTCATGAACATAGTACTCCCGACTAAATATCAAAGTTGCGGTAAGGACGATCTCGTACGAGGAAATTGAGGAAAATTTGTGCATAGAAACAACAATGGTGATAGAGTATATCTCTTGATGAAACATGAAAACAAAAGGGAACAAATTTAAAGTACCATTTCATCAGAATCATCTAATTGAGTAGAATTTGTGAAGAAACGGGAGGAAATTCTGATCATTTGATCAATCTTAATTCTTCAATAAATTACATTGCTGAAGGCAAGGTTTAAGGCTTTGTTGCTCGCTCGACCTTTACCCAATGTTTTGCAAGACAGTTTTCCTTCACCTAATGACACTATTCAGCACGATCAGCGCACTCCAATTCACAGCTACTTGATGAACTACAGTGTTGATATCAGTTGAAACTTTTTTTAATGAATGTCATTCAATAATAGCATCTTTTGGAACTTTTCAAGACAGCAGTGCCTTAGCAATTCAAAGCACTATCTGTACAAGTATAACACACTGGTTCCCGAAGCCAACAACTGCGGTGAGAATTTTCGACAGAGCCGCGATCGCAGATGTCCCAGATCGTTGTGGCAACAAATCTGCGTCTGCATACCACACCACCGAAAGCTTTAAGTAAACAACTGTAACAAAGCGTGACAAAGTCCATCACACAGAATGCCCTCATTACATGCGATATCGGTTGACTTAAAATTGAAGTTTAGTTCTTCAGGGCTTTAAACAACGACTGTTTCATTTCCGCTTTCCAATTCGAGCGTCTAAACCACTAGATGAGGATAAAATTACAGTCTAGTATTACGGTCTTCATCTCCCTTCTCTATGATGATGATGGAGATTACAGTCGATTTATCAGATAGTCGAGACAGATGTGAATGAAAATTCATTTTTTTCAAAGTTGGACGTTTTTTATCACTTCCGATGAAATTCCTGAGATCATGCAATATTCTAGGGGATTTGCGATCATGAATTTCAACGAATGAAGATGAACTAAAAATTCGCTCGGAGTGAGAGGAGGGCAGAGATTTCATTCTGTGAGTACCATATGGTCATGAAACGGCTACCTTTTGGTGCAGATAGGAAAGAGGGACGGTCATTGATATCATTTTCTCACGCATAACCATGACCTAGGACTTGTCTATAAAATTGTTCTCGTTCTCCTGTCCACTCTGTAGATTGTGAAAACTGAGACTTGAAGTTGCAAGTATTAAATTTAGGATAAGGAAAATTTATCGTACTACTCTAGAAATATACAGACCTTACATTTGAATGTCAAGTTAAAGAATATAAGCCAGGCTGTTATAATGAAAGGCAAGAAGTGATCGACTTAAATTAAAATAGAAACATCAAGGTGTTCTGAATGTAATTTCTCGACTGGGTAAATTAAATTGAGCATGAACCATAATTTTAAAATTGATTTACTAGCGTGCAATTTTTGCACATTCTAATAAAATGAAAAATAACACATTCACATTTAAATCAAAAGTAATCTCCACTGAAAATTAGTAAAAAAATGGCTTTAACCTTTAAGAAGCAATGTACATAAAAGCAACTTCAGTGCTCAACAGAACATGATATTTTGAATTAGACAAATGATCAGTGAAAGCACAAGTTGAAATATGGACAGAATGTTTCTTCAGGAGCACCCAAACAACCGTGGTGAGAAGAACAACAGTTGACATTCGTCCCACTGATAAGAAGCGCACAGACGTAATTACCAGGTGATCAATTAAAGCCAGAGCAGACCACTTGAAACCGACCTTCTCGAGGTCGTGTGTTCTCGAGACACCGAGTCGCGCGGGTGACTGCCTAACGCTCTTGAAGTCTTATTTGTCCTAGAGCCTCTGATTAGTCTTACAAGCTCTAATTTGTTTCTCAGCTCCGATTTGTTGTACATTCTCTTATATGCTGTTCAGGTTCCAGTTTATTCTACAGCCTCTAATCTGCATTTCAGTCTCCAATTTATATTATAGTCTCTGATTTGCTCATTAGTCTCTAATTTATTTCTCAGTTTTTTATTTACTTTTCAGTCTTTAGAGTACTCTTCAGTCTCTTTTTTACTTTCCCTTTTCTAATTTGCTCTCCAGCCTTTACCGTAATTTACTTTTCAGCCTCTAATTGGTTAAACCTATAATTAACGGCAGCAACAGCACCAGCAATGACAGCACAACTGTCTATACAACTTCATTCTTCTTCAGCTCTCGATGTGCAAGTTATACCACGCGACATTAATGGCTTCTGCACCGCAATATTTCGTTACGATGAAAATTGGACATGCCGGATCATTAAGAAAAAATCGCTAAAGAACACTTGACAATAGATGATATTCCTTAACGAAGAATACTTGATAGACCGTATCACACTTCTGTTGCGTGCTGTGTGTTGAGTACCTACGAGAGACATCACAAGGGTTCTGCCGCCGTACCTTAAGGAGCATCAGAGCTGACGATATTGACGACCATGATAAGGTTTGATTGAGTTTCTGCAGAGGAGAGTGCATCTCATCCAAACGAAATAGAGTTCAGTTCATTCATTTTCATTTTCTGAGATGCTTTGCAGAAGTCCTCTTGTGAAGAACGTGGTTTTCAGTCCCTAAAACTCAAATTCCCTCTGAGCCGAAAAAACAGAATATTTTAATGATTTCGGCTTAAATAGCAAATTAAGTGAAAGTTCAAATGCAAAAATGTTGCGAAAAGTACTTATTCTTCGTTTTGATGTTCCTAGAAGGATAATTTAATTTTAATGTATTTCTTTCATTTCTAGAAAAAACTGCAAAAACGAAGGCGATTGTGATTTGGGGATTGTAAAAATCGAAGGGCGATTTGTAGAAATGCTTTCTTTGAACCAGATAAAAAGCACTCATATTTCTCAGAAACTTACGTGTGTAGTCAAATTTATTCATATGTTTACTCTTTATCAAAATGTATGTACACATTGTCCGAACATGTGTTGTTACTTCTATTTGCTAAACTTGAATCGATAAAGCGATAGCAGCTACTATCTATGAGATTGCGTCGGGCGCTTATCGAGACATGAGGGGACTCCCGACTGTTGTCGAAACCATAAGTTGGTCCGGTGGGGCGCCGGTGAAGTATACAACTAGGTTATGAAGTATAGTTAGTACGTGCTGTGAAATGAGAACTGTGCCACATGAGAATAATTCTATTGAAAACTACTTATTGAAGTCAATGCTTACATTTTTATAACGTAAATAACATTGAGACTGAGAAAAAAAAATAAAAATTTTAGGACATGTGCAACTTGCTTGAAAGGAACATCGTTCCATCTATACATAAAGTTGTATGGGTAGGCTGGATAAATTTTGTTTTATGATGATAAAAATGATTCTGACAACACGGACAACATACTTAGTAAAATTGCAGGTCCCGTTAACCACAAATTGAATTAGACCAGTAACATCTTTGTCACTAGAATCTTAATATTGAGCAGTGAGATGACAAGTTAACGTGTCCTAACGAGAGACTTTCCCACGGCAATTTATAAGTGGCTCATACTACTGATAATTATTATCGACGTCCTTATTTACCAGAGCATATAAATAGAAAAGTGTTGAGATTGTGGGTATAAATCAACAAAGACTTTTCAAAAAAATTTGACAACATTCTTCACACGTGTAAGAGGAAACTGGTGCACATATGTCAAATAACATTCATGCTGTAATTAATTGTAAAGATTTAATTATAATCCAGATTGCAGAAATTACAATAAATTCAAGAACTTTTTTCTGGCAGAACAGTACTGGATTCGTGATGAGCAATGATATGAGTACGCGAATAAACGGTGAATTTATTCATATTTTTTAGTTGGCGCCGTATTAACAAGTGAAACAAGTTGCACTCGAAGTTTTATGGAATTGTGATGTAATTTCCTTGGAAAGTCAGTGCAGTAAAAAATTTTTGATCTCGGCTAACTCGGGCACAAAGGAATTGGTGCGTCATACTATGTGGACCAAAATCTGGAATGCCGTGTTTCATGTCATACAATGCAATACACGAAGGGCAATAGCGACAGATGAGAGGGAAAGGCAAGATTCCTTTCTGCAATTGCCACTAATTACAGCATTTTAGGACCGGCACAATTACTTGTGTGAAGGTCGACTAATCTGTAAATTCGTGAAAGCATCTCGTGAGTGCTAGATCATCGTTGTCCAGTTTTTTCTACCTATCGAATGAGTTGCAAATTCCTACGTTGATGAGAGTTGGTAATTAAACTCATACCTCAGAGTTGGTAATCAAACTACATTGTTTTTTTACGTAGCAAACAGGAAATTTGATACTGCGAAGCTAAACAGTGAAGTTCATGGAAACTGCATGAGTGTCGAAAACTCGAATCCTCTGATAGCTTAAGTCCATTTCAGAAGCGCAGGCTTGCTTGGCTCTGTTTGTCCGAAGGAGCAGGAAAATAAACTCACGATTTTTTACAGAAAACTCACGCACTAAAAGCGAAGTGCTCTTTGCTCATCGAGATAGAAGAGAAGAGCTTTAATCTCGGAAGCCAGTCTAATAACAGCAGCAACAGCATCGTTTGTAATCATTCATCAGTATCATTAGCAACCATTCATCTGAGAGACGTTCAATATGTTTGTTGCTGTGAACACCTTGATGGGCAGGTAAGATGAAAACGGAACAAAATAAAAATCAGCACGATGGTTTTAAAAATGTTATGCTTGCAGATAGTCAACCGTTTAAACATCAGTAAGTTCTCAAAACAGTATTTTCGTTCGTAACTTGCAGACCTAAAATTTGTGACTACTATTTACTACTCGACCTCGAGTTTAACAGCAGTTAAATAAAACAAAAGAATTAGATCCTTCATTAATCATGCCCATTAATCTTTCATTCGAATAACATCACACTGCCCCACTTGGTTGCTCATCTCTTGACACAGGCGGAATTTCATCAATGTGTTGTTACAGCTCTCATTCCTGCATAGCAGATTACCATGCACCATAACTCAACAACCGTACTGACGCACTGCCTGCACCACATCCCGCTATTATTTCATTAGAAGAGAGCGAGAAGACATTTCTAGCACTTAAATAACACGGCACTAACGTTGCAGGGCTTCTCATCCGAGCGTGATTCATCATACGCTGCAAGTGTCAAGGAAAGCGCCTGTACGGGCTGCGATATATTTGACGTGACAATTAATTAATAGCTGAGAGGCTGGGCTCGAATGCAGTCCTCGTTACTTTCGCCCGTTAAAATTAGCTAGCAAGCCGATGTCAGTATTAATGATTGTGTCTATAGCAAACATCAAAGGCAAGTTGGGGTCCAATTCTATTGATGAAACACAGGCAATTATTGCGGCACATGTGGGTGGTTGAGTGCATCGTAACTGATGGGAACAACAGAACTAAAGTAATCCATAGTAATCAGGGTGAAATTATTTGACTAAATTTGTTGAAATAATCAATGGTCATCAGGGAGAAATGATTCAACTGAAGTTATCCACACAAACTAGTGCGAAATAACTGAACTAAATTTGTGGAAATTAGGGTTAAATGATTCAACTAAATTCATTTATAGGAATTACGGTGATATAATTGAACTACATACATCTTTTTGGGTGAAATAATTGAACAGAAATAATACATAATAATTAGGATAAAATGATCGAACTAAATCTACCGTAACTTGGGTGACACAATGGAACATATAGCAATACATCACAACTGGGGTACAGTAGCTGAGGTTGATGAATAGCAACCACAAATAAAATGAATATATAATGTTAGAGGTGAAGTGTATTGTTTTTCAATTGCTTAATATACTTCAGGTATGAATTTTTGCCCTACTGGCAAAGTTTTATGAAATTATTTTGTAAAGGTAAGTAAAAGTAGGAAGTGTGTTCAAAAGAAATAGTATTTCTAAGTACCTCACAGCTGGAGCTCAACACTTTTAGGGCTATTGGGACAGAGTGCTGCTTTTCTGCTTCAAACTGATTTTCATAATCATCGTTTTCAAGTTGTTATGAACACATAAAAGAATATGTGAAGAAAATTTTCAAACGTACGGAAATGAGAACATGTGAAAATATTACAACAGGGGCTCTCAAATTTTTTGAGCTTCAGAATTAGCTCAAGTAGAATAACTTTTTCGCTGCCTGTATGCATGTTCTTCGCAGCTCAAGTAATTAAATCGCTTGGGCGGCGAAAAACATGCATGCTCCGGTGAAAAAGTTAGACTCTGAAGGCTTTAATATTAAAAAACCAATTCATTTTACATTTAACTTGTCCCATAACACAGTAAAAATATGTTCCCACAGACGTGACGCAACTGAGCGGAAGCAAATCAATCACACACAGCCAGGCCGGTAAATGAAGTCAACCTAACTCGAGTGAAGTAGTCAAATCTCCGTATTTATATATCCATACGACGGAATTAATTAATGCCAATAAATAATGGATGCTGATTTCTTACAATAATTGCATGATGCATGCAAAATAAACTGATGGAATTTTCAATCCCACACGTAAGGGAAAAATGAGGCGCAAAAGGAAACATTAAAGTTAACTGCAATATATGAGTTCTGGCAAATGATGATTTCAACTGCGAACTAGAGCAATCAAAAGAGAAAATTAAAGCGCTATACTTACTAGCTTAAACTGATACACAACTAAAATGACCTATTTGTGTTGCTTTCTTCAACCGCAACCATGCATCTCAAGAAAAATTCGAGCAGAGTTACGCGAGTAACGGACATTTAGAAACTAGTAGACTTGATAGCTACATCATTTATACAGAACCCACTGCAAAGGTCACTGGTATACTCGTAAGCATAAATTTTCAAGATAACATTTCTGTCACCTTATATGGTCGTTTTCAGCGAAATGCACATAAGTTGAAGAAAAAGTGGTCTTATGAAAACATGAAAAAAGCAAAGCACAAAACGAGTAGAAAAATAGTTGAACATAAACTCAACAACCGCAACCTTTACTTTCAGTGTTGACACATTGCAGCCGTCACAGAAACTGCGGAGCGCCTAACTTCATGACATTGAAGTCTATCACAGCATGTCACACTGCCAGGGTAGGTAGGATTACTCTACATGATTGAGTGGTGACTAACATCTAGTATTTTGTAACATGGCCACAAAACCACAGATTATTTGCGTGTGTTTTGACTGAAGAGAGCACACGGAAATACACAAATTTTATGTTAAGAACGCTGAAATAAGACGTGGTGGCATGAGTATCATTTGTTACCACGGTAATTTCCTCCAAACCTGGACGAGTGCCAACGTGGAAGCTTCGGTAATGGAAACAACCTTCGTTTTTCACTGGGGCCGAGCTAAAAGTTTGAATGGTCAAAACTAATGACATTCATGCCAATGTGAAATAGTCTAAAAGTTGATAGAAAATTGAGCATTATTAATTAGTTATCCCCAAGGAAACATTACGTGCTTATGACAACAAGAGCGTGCTAAAAGGGATTCTGAAAATGAGCTAAATGAAATTAAAAGCTTCCGTAAATGAAACGTGGAAGTGCTAAAAGTACAAATATGTATGCTCTAGTCTAGAGTAAAAATGGGCATTGCTCTCACAGCTTATCTGTCCGTAGGCCTAAGCCTTGGTACAACCTCAAGGCCAGGGTCCTCGCAGGAACGAAAGGCTTATCGATCCAACGGCTTCTATCTATAGTCATTTGATAGAAATTTAATCTCTAAAGAGCCTAGTTTGTCTTAAGTTATTTTTGATGGAAACCGGACAACTGAACTCTGAGCAAATGCTCCCGAGTAACTGCCTCCGAAAAACAATGTCCTGGACACAAAGCATCGTAAAAGCTTGAAAATATTTTTTTCTGAAAGAACTCAAAATTTTTCCATAACTTTCGAGAACAGTAAATACGGTTTCTTGTCAATGTAAAAATCACACTTTAGAGCAACAGATGGGCTTACAGGTATGCTCAGTCACAAACTTCGCTTGTTTGAACGTGCCAAAATAAAATCACCCCACATTGAAACGTAGAGACGAAAACAAGTTAACTGCACTTTTAGGACATATCTAACGTACCTGGAAGCCTCGTCAAAAATGTCGGGTGGCTTCTCCTTCATGAGTTTCTTTTTATAGGCATTCGCCTTTTGGACGGATGCAGCGATCCAAGATGACAAGTCGTTGCCGGTAGAAGCAGCGGGCAACTTCAAGCTTGGATCAGCCGCGTCGACTTTGACATCATCGTTATCAACGCTCCATTTCATTTCTTCGCTGCCACCAGCTGCTGGACCGGGAAGAGCAGCAGTTTTGGTGAGACCCGTGAAAAGTTGAGGCATAGATTCATAATTTACAGGAGTTAAGAATTTAGAGTCTTTTGCGTCGCTTTCTTCAGCCGCATGATCTACTTCATTCACGGGCAGCTGCATCTTGATGGAGTCGGCGTAAACTTTGTCGATTAATTCAGAATCATCACTTGAGGTTTCAAGTTCTTCTACGTTTGAAAAACGAACACGTGAGGGTTTCTTTGCGAGAACTGAAATACTTGATGGCTTGTTTGGCAACTCTGGTTTCTTTGTTGTACGATTTAAGACTTGTGGGCTCGTTTCAGGAACGCGTTTCGGTGTTGACGCATCGGCTCCAGCTAAAGGACGCTGAAATTTTCTTTCTTCTTCTTCTTCTTCAGAATTTCTGAATGAAACCTTGAGCTGTACTTTGTGTTGCGGTGAGAATTCAAGGTCTGACTCAAAGTAATCAGTATCATTTTTATCGTGATCATTGTCTGAATAGTCGATGGGGGGAGTGAAGTAACCATCGTTCGAATCTCCATCGCTTTCTCTGCTATCATCGTCAGACGATGAAACGCTGCGTGATTTTCGCCTGTTGGTCGGAGCAGAAATGGTTTTATCATAAGACGAAACACTCTGAGCTCTCTGGTCATTTATGGACGAGAGACTGTTCCGATCAAATGAAACACTATGAGTTTGTCGACCATTTGGAGGAGAAGGACGGTTTTCATTATGTGAGGAAATGCTTGAGGCTTTTTGACAGCTCGATGACAAAGGACGGTTTTCTTCATGGGATTGAAAGCTCGGACTAGTTCGACCATTCTGAGATGAGTGATTGAATCTTTCATATATTGAGACGCTGGAAGCGCTTCTAGACTTTGAGGGAATGCTGTTTAAATCATACGATGAAATGCTAGGAGCCCTTTGATTACTAGGCGGAGGAAAACGGCGTACATCATATGACGAAACGCTCGAAGTTTTATAACCATTATGAGAAGAAGGGTAGATTCCCTCTACATACGACATTATACCCTTTCTTCGGACATCCGTAGAAGACGGACGATTTATCTCATGAGGAAAAGCGTTAGAGTTTCCGTGACTTGATGAAGAATTACTGCCTTCGTAGGTTGAAATATTCGCTCTTCTGCCATTTGGCGGAGAAGGGCGATTTTCAGCAAATATTGGATCATTTGTTCTCCGGCTTTTCTTCAACGAAAGACTACTTCTTTCAGAGTAATTGTCATCATCGGAATAGTCGACCGGAGGAGTTTCGTAGCCAGACTCTCTTCGTTCATCTCTGAAGGAAGGCCTGACTGTGTTTTGAGATTTTCGACGATGTTTCACCATCCAATTTCCTAACACTGACCTTTTCCGTCGGAGGCCGTCCGCCATTTGCTTAACTTACACGATATTCAATAATGAAAGTAAAGTTTTCTGATCAGATAGAGTAGAAATTAAACGGTTCAATCTGAAATAACAATTTTCGAGCAATGAATCACTGCGAGTGATCCTTCCTTAAGTTGGTCAAAAAATGAAGGCCTGTTAAGAACGGTGCCAGATGTAACTTTTCCTGGTGTCATAACTCGAAATTAATATTACTATAAAATTTCAAACCTAGGAAAATAAATGCGCACGATTCCATTAGAAACAGCTAAATTTATATTTGCTCTTCCAACTCTTACTAGGGTTGCGAAACTATCTATCAAAAGCCAAAACGGATCTTTTGTATTTCATTTTGATGCATGCAAAAAAGTTCCTTGAAATATTATGACTTTCAGAAAATTTTCCGCGGACAAATCCAATTTCTAGTTCGAAAACTTTTCCATCGAGAGAAAAAAAAATTTCTTTCCATCTACAGAAGGTACCTTGTTGTTGGTAATCAGCAAAACATCTGGCATGAGTGGTTCGTAAATTACACTTTATGATTGAGATTCTAAAGACGAACAATTCCCAGAAAATTCTTATGCTAACATTATTTGCGTTCGAAATGAATTAATCGGAATACTTTTAAATCTTCAACTCGGAAGTAGATTTTTCTGCGTACGTATTTATAAGCCTATTTACCCATTGATGAATCATGTTCTTTAGTGGCAACCGAGGGTAAGGGATCACACTAAAACTGGATAATAACTGCACTAATATTCGATTTTATTGCTCAACTAAACGCAAGAAATGGCTTACATGCCGATGCTATTTAAAAACATCATTGGAAAAGGGTACTTAGAAATTTGAATAGAAAAATCACTTTTGACGTTGTCGTTAGAATTTTAACGGTTTTCTCATACGTCAACGAGAAGAATTTAAAATTTTTAAAACTTTCAAAGGGAACAAGTGTCATAAACCCCACGTTGAGACCCTGATTCTATAACAAGCTGAGAATCACGTATAAAAGGGAAAATGAATATTCAAGTAAAAATAGTTATTGATAAATGGCTCATCCCTTCAATATCATTTTCTTGTCTGAAATATATTAAGCGACATGAATGCAGTTCACGCATTAGTGCTTTCACCAACGCAATCAGTTGCAGAGTGTGCGGTCAGAAACAAATATTAATAAAAGTGATCGTATGGCACATTAGCACGTGCAACTCAGAAATAAAATAAAAACGAGTCGAATAGCTCTGCAACGTAACTTTCAGAACTAGAAACTCAATCAAGGCTATAGAAAACATAGTCAACATAGCGAATTGACAACTTTCATACAAACAAACAATAAAACGGTCACAGAGTCGTTGTTCCAATGCTCGGTCTCTCCCGTCACAGAGAATGTCCTACACAGCCATGCTGCAGAAGCTAAGTCTGTTCTGTTGGGTATCAAGGAAGCAAGATATCTAATGAGAAGAGAGATGTGCTCTCATCTCTCACACAGCGGCAACCACCACCATCCCAGCACACGGCACTCGCGATAAGAACAAGAGCGGCGCAGCACTGGCCACCCTCTTGCTAGAGAGGCCAGTGTTCCGTGGCACTGCTGCCTGCTGACACTCCTTAACTGATAACGATAGCTCCCCTGCCTCCCCACCGTTTCAAGTTTACCACACTTTATTGCACTCCTCGCCTACTCTGAATATTATACACATAATAGAAACCAAAACGACTTTTAGCCTAGCGTGTAAGATCGATCATAGGATGGTGTTTTAAGATCACTCTTGTCAACCAAACGTTGAGGATGACGTGCAAAAATGAGTGTCTTCGACCGATAAGAAACTTTCTTGTATATGAATAATGTCAGTTGTTACCCAAATCATCATAATGTTTTCTTTCATGATGGTAGGCAATATAATTGCGTTTCCTGCTCCAGCATTGCTATCCAAGTTGACTACTCAACGAAGGTGAAGTGATATACAAAGTAGAAACACGAATGGGCTCAATTTAGAAGAATGACGGGACGATTTTTGACTTCAATCATTTTTATTGATTTTTATAAAAGGCTACACAGAAAGTTCTAAGCAGTCAAATGAACCTTGAATTGATAAAGTAAAAAAAAACCCGCCGTATTATTAGTAGCTCAGGGAGAGCTATTTCAAGACATGTTACAGAAAAAGCATGCTTTAGAACACATTCTTTCACAGATTCATTAGCGCTAAATTCGTCCACTGAGCCATTTATGGCGAGTTTCATATGAATCACTCGTAATGAAGGCAATTGCTGATTTCCTATGCTTTCGTTTACTCAACCGTTATACTTACTATTCCATTATCTTCGACGAAAATGCCTCAGAAGCGACAAAAAGCCAACTAAATCAAGAGACCTAGGTCATATCATGAAAAAAATTCCCTTCGTTAAATTTGAAAGAATACATGTTTCGAAAATTTAAAACCCTATCACACGCGTCGAGGGTTGCCACGTCATGATGAAGATGGCGCCACCTCATAGCTTGCTTACACAATAACCTAGGTCAAATTTTCCATTTGTTCACTACGCCGCGTCTGCTACGTCACTCACTACTCAACATCGTCACTCGGAACGCAACTAATCAGTTCAATTCATTCGCCGGAAATGAGCTCATGTGCTGATAAGGTAGTATTCTGAAATTCCATCAAGTGTTCATTGAACGAATGAAGCCGAATCACAAAGCAGCAGAATGCGCAAGGTCTTAGTCTATTATTTTGACAATAAAAGAGCCATGAATATACATACATATACATGTGAAAACACTTAATGACATAATGAATGATATCTTTTCGGTATGGGCAAATGGAAGATTTGACTGTTAACCTACGGCAAGAGCGCATCAATTCGTACAAAATCTACACAAGTTTTGTACCCTTCAGCTAATTGGATTTGTGACAGCCTTTAAGCACCCAGAAAACTAAGCGCATTGAGTCTACGAAATAGAGGCAACTCCAAATTGACTACTTATGGATGCCTTGTATTTTTCAAATTTGTGGTTCAAAAATGATTATCCCAGGATACGTTAATCTTTCATGCTCTAAATCCTGCTGAAAGCTTACCGGCATCGTGCTAAAAAATTCTTTCTCAGGTTCATTATGTTTGAAGCCCCGGCATAGTGAACCTCCTTCGTCTGGTGTGTGGAAATTTCTTACTCATAACTGGAGGAATACTCATTGGCTAAGCATCGATTGCACAAAAATAAAATTATAATCGATGGAGTAAGTCAAATAAAATTTTTCAAATTTGTGCTAATTGATAGGAACTATTTTGGTACACGCTGAGCAAAAACAATCGGTTAGTACAGTTACATCAGTCATAACTGAGTATGGACTACTCTAGCCCGTATAGATATCTATATCTTCGAAAAAAGTGAACTACAAGGCCGTGAATAAAGTAATCAAATGGCTTATAATTGAGCCGAATATCCGCTACCCAATATTGCAGGCTGTACGCCAGAGATGATGGGAGCCTCGCTCCCACTATGGGCAATTCGGCAAGTACGGGTAACTGGAACGCGTACTGCATGACAGCCCCATCTCCGTACAATATTCCAGCGGCAGATCACTTCGATATGGTCAATGAAAATATGCACCAATAGAAGTACACACTTTACAAATAACGGCAGTGTAACGCGCCCAGCAGCGCTGCAACATGAGTTTTTCAACATTGCCAGGCAGATGCAGACATGGAATGTAATACTGAAGAATTCTACGTTTAATGATGACATTTTGAGGTAGACAAGTGCATAATATAGAACTATAAATCCCTCATAATCTAAATCAGGGATGCACGAAAAATAATAATTTTTAACACAATTCTTATTGACCTTTATATTTTTTCATGTAAAGGTGCATTGCACTTCCAGTGAAAGCCTGTGGCGTCAATTTCAGGCAAGCACAGCCGCAAAATGGCATAGAATAAAATTTTTTGTCAAGGATCGTACAGGCCAGCTCTGACGACAGGTTGTTAACACTCGGTAAAAAAATTGCTCAGGTGCATTTCTGCATTGAGTCCGTATTTTAGACCAAAGGACAAATGTTAAGGTTAATGTCATAAGTGTCAAAAATCACAACTTTTTAGAACTCTTTTAGAATTTTGAATTCTATTCGGACGCAAGAAAGTTCCATACGAGAAAGATCTTTATGTACTACTGTAGGTACAATTCGAGAAAAACTTTTATCGAAAAATCCATTTTGGAGTTCACTATTTGACCGGCCATCAAACCAAGCGAGCAGGGTGCGGCAGTCAGGCATGCCCCAGCATCAAGTGGCTGCAGGTCCGGCCGACGTCACCGGACTTGTTGTGAAAGCAGAACAAATTCTGACGTGCACTTGATAACGCAGCGCTTCATTGTTGAGGGTGCCGGAACCTTAGATACAAATTCCATTGCGACTACTCACGACGGTCAGAAGTACACTCTACCTTTTTCTGGGTAATTTATCAGTCATAATTAAATGCCATTCTAACATTACGAAATGATTGCGGGTTTTCACTATTTTCTATCAAATCCTTGGCTAATGATACCCTTTAACAGGCAGTACATTTACTGAATGATCAATTAGAAAAGTTTAACAATTAAAAATGCACTTTTTCTTTTCATGAATATTAATGAAAAGTGCACTCAAAATTAATGCTAATGGTTTATAATTTTTTGGGGGAAAATTTTCGGCAGCATACCTAACATTAAATTTATACTTTTATAACGGTCAAATTCTTCTATTGAGGGATTCAGCAACTGTGCAGAAAAAATGAAAATTCACAGAAAAATTAAAATTAACAGGTTTCATTTTGCTACGGAGCAAGGCTGAGTTAGAATTTCCTGCTAACCCGCGAGAGAAACGAACAAATTTTAAGCCGTCGCTAAGACTCAAACTCGGCAGAAAGGAGCAGTTTCAGAAAGCTAAGTTTCAATTTATAAATCTAGCCAGGCAGGGAGTTGCCTCAGAACTAACGATAAAACTCGCATTTATTTTGTTTCGATTTCGTTGCGCTCAAACTTGAGCTCAACTACACGCCAGCGACAAAACTTGCAGTCGTTGAGGGCACCTGGAACTTGATAACGAAATCCCGGATGCATGGAAGATTCCCGAGTTCGGCAGGCGCCTCACGTCCTCGGAACTGGATCCGGAAGAAAGCCAGCGTAGAGTAACGTTGACTAAAATCCCTTTCGCTATTCACAAAATAAAGGAAGGTCGGAGCAGACCATATTGGAACTCATTCTTCGTGGTCAGGATGCTTAAGGCAGTAAATTAGATTAGATTACATGTTAATTTTAAGCCACTCTAACCGCAACAAAAGCGTTCCAAAGATAGGAAGGAGGAAGGCACCATTTAATTTAGACTTAAAGGAAACGCGGAATCTATGTATAAGTTGCATAGAAACAGTAAGTTGAGAAAGAAGTTTATGAAATATGATAAAAGTTAACGGAGAGAGTAGTAGGTGATGAAAAACAAGATAGCAATGAATCGTAAAAAGATGGCCCTTAACAAAATAACAAACATGTTTTAATTCAACATAAAGAAGGCTTATCTAACTCCAGCTCGGGACCTCACATTTAAGGCAGAAGGTTTAACGTGAACGAGATACATAACCATACACAATTATAAATCGTGGCAAGCTTATTTATCAGCACGTTTTACACACATAAACATAAGGGCGATAGATTAACTGTACACGTTCTTATGTAATAGAGCAGTCATGAAATATAAGTGGAGAATTGGATCAATGAGCGTGTGCGGACGGATAACGTTAAAGGCGATGGAAATAAGAAGTGGTGCTGTCTGAACCATTAGTGGCTTAAGTTTCATACCTGAGAGGAGTTTTGCGTCATGATACTGATTATTCGCAACACTGAGAAACACTCGCACACTCAAATTTGTACTTTCAGTGAGGACTAAACTACTTGGGCTGCTGCTGTAATTGAGTTGGGTTGGGAGTGCTCCTGGCTGCAATCGAGCGAGGAGAAACTGCAAAATTATTTGATGTTGCATGCTTGCTCTTTGACTTACAATAATAGATTCATTATAATGAATGTGGATTTGAACCGGGCATTAATTCGAAGATTCTATTATCTAGAACCATTGCAATTATTTTAGTACAAAATATTCTTACTTCCTTGCATCGCTAAGCTAGTTTCTCGAGGAACTGCTGAAGTAGTGCTTACAAGTGTTTTCTAAAAGAGGCATTCGTTAAAAAAAATTGGCGGCCATCATTCCAGTGTCGTTTTGGAGGAACGCTGAAAGCGAATTTGTTCATTTCGAATGACTCGAAGCAACTCTCCCACCCCAACTGACAAAAAACTTTTTGAATTTAAATTTGCACTCCTGTACTGTATAGGTACTAATCTTGTGCTTATGGTTTGACGAACTGCGATTAGACGACAATTTTTTTGTCAAATGAAAATTCTCCGCCTGGAATAGGTTCGGATTATATTGAAAGGTCCTGAAATTTAGAATACATAATCGGACTGAGGGGAGGCGTTCAATTTTTTTCATACCTCCCTGGTCTGTGATTTTGCAACGCGAAAAGTGTAACAAGTACGATAAAATTGTCTCAGACTTGAATTCCGGTCACGGAATGTAATAAAAACAAATGCTTCTGGACAGCAAATCGAAGACCAACAGCTCCAGCAGCTCAAGTCGACAAAGTGTACGTGCAGGGAAGTTTGCAGAAGTCGAATGTCTCCCAGACGGCCACCACCTGCCTCAATTGGCCTCGAGAACTCGGTCACTGTACACCTGACGCCCCGGCCCGGCAAGCAAGGGTCAATTAGGGCACCCGAGCGCGGAATCAAAAACACTCGATCCTCGAGTTATGACATTATCTACAATGCAAACCTCATCAAACACAGAGAAAAATTAATCCGTTTTTCAACTAATACCAGGCGTGATACAAATTTCGAACGAGTTGGAAAATTCTTATTCGTATGATGTCATGAAACTTAATACCATGCATCTTCAGCATCCCTGTTCGCTCGTCACTTCGACGCATGAAAATACGAAGTGACTTTATATGGAGAAAGAAAATCCCTATTTTTTTAAATAGATAATTAAAACGAAAGTAACACATCGACATTGCAGTGGTCGTTCATAGTATATATGTCGTGGAGTCACGCTTGCTTATCAGTAAGATTTATTTCAGTATAAATATTTCTGTGCTATCAGAAGACGAACTAACTGAAGATGAATTTAGATAGTCTGAGCAATTTCTGATGTACTCACGAGATCATATAATTCTCTTGCAAATTCCTCTCGTATGTGGGCTGTGACATGCAGCAAACATTAACGGACAGACGAGGTCCAGCCACTCAAGTGTGCATTGCATGAGCTCTTCGATCTCGCCTCTTCCTATTGCAAAGACGTTCTTCAAGTTGACTTCCATCTTTCAATCTACGTTGCAAGCCTGAGCTAATAAATCCATATACTCGTATTTTAAAGCTTTTATAACGTCGCTTCCATTCAGAAAAGATGATCAAACAGTTCAGTCACCTGTTGAGGACGTCTCCCGATTTTAATGAGTCTGAGCTTTTAAAGAGGCCATTACGGAAAGTACTGAAATTTTTATAGTAAAAATGTAAGCGAATATGCACAATTTTTTAATTAGTTTAACTTCAGTGGCATATTTAAAGCAAGAGTTAAATTAAACTAACATATTTTCCTATGAATGACTTTGTACTGAACCAAGACGGAAATGCACGGTAAGCACTACTACCTATTTACTTTAAAGGTGAATCAAAGGTCGTTCCGAAGATTTAACTCCGAATGGGCTCCTACCAAACCATGTCATGAGTACAGTACCTTCAAGAGCGTCTGCGTCCACGGATTTTGGGGAGGTTTTCAAAATTTTTTCATACCTCTCCAGTTTGCGATTTTGCAAGACGAAAAGCGTAACAAGTACCATAAAATTGTTTCAGACTTAAATTCTAGTCACAGAAAATGATGAAAACAAATGCTCCTGGAAAACAACGCCAGGTATACAAGGGCTCGTACCATTATGTATTTCTCACAAATGACCAAGCCATTCTATCGATTGGTTCCACCACAAATAGTCAGTGAAATTCAAGAACTGCCAACAGGTAGCCCCTCTACTGAGTATCTCTAAGTGTATGATTGCGACCAGAGGAGCTTATGAATATCTGCGCTGAACCCAGTGAACACGAGGCTGAATATCAGATTGACTTTAATAGTGTTACGGCTCCTTGTTCAATGGCTTTGAATTACCTGCTTTACAAAAAGTGTAATTAAGAATCCAACCTCCGTCGAGAAGCGCTAGTCTACCACAACTAAGCTTAGGTCAAAAATAGGCAGAGACTTGAATTTTTAAGTGTGAGGCATTGTAGGAGCACCTTGTTAAATGGGATGTTCCCTTAAGATGCACAACTTTTGCTCAACTGAAAAACATGTCTTAAAGCAGATTGTCGGACGGACATGGATGCTGCTTTGAATTATGTAACTTTTTCCCTCTAAAAGTTCAAATTAGAAAGCGAAGATGACGGGATTCAACTTAACGAGTTCAATATTAATATAATGAAACAAAATTCCTGTTACTATGGGCTCTGAGAGCCACAAAGATGAATAACAGGCACAAAGAACACAATGCAGCCACTGCACTCGATACATACAGAAGGGCGGATGTCTCAAGAACCCGCCAAGCTCCTCTGCTGCCCTGCCTCTCACCTGAAACAACAGTAAAACAAACCATTAGAGAAGCGGTGCAGAGCATGCAAGCAAATGATGGCACAAGCGCACCCAAACATGGGCTGTGATTGGAAATGTAGGATACCTCGATATCGACATGCAACTCTGGCTTAAGCCTTCTCACTTCCATACGTGATGTGTGAAAAATTAACTGGTGCTACCATAGCGTGAGGCCCACCGCCATACATCGCCTATCCAGTTGCACTTTGAGGTGTACAAATTAAGCATTTATCGCAAAATTAAATGTATGGAAAGAAGCAATATCCATTGGTAACCAAACCTCACGCTATAGAACTAGCTCGAGGTAAATCTCATGCTGCAGTGTGATAGATCTCACGCTATTGTAGCCTCAATTAGCTTCCTTATTCGATGACAGACAATCTCTCTGAATGAATTCATCTACTTCTCTTCAACGTAAAAATCAAATTGAAAAATAGTATAACGATATAGCATTCATAGATTTGTCTGTAGAGTTATCCTGAAGAAATTCCATTTAATATTTATGGGGCAAAGTTCTCTGATTCCGATATCGATCGCAATTTAAACAGTGCAAAGATATCCATTATCAATTTGACCTGCAGTCGAAAGTTATGAGGCGCATCATGTTAAACAGCTGCTCAATGTTGTTGGTCACTTTAGCGTCTTCTGCACGAACATCTCACGATAACAAAGTATCAGCGTCTAATGTGAATATTCTATGCCCAGAAAACCATGAGGAAACTCCATGATATAATTCACGAAAGCAGCGACCGCCGAAGATGTCTAAGAATATTTGCATTAACTTACACAGTGTATGAAGCCCGGAAAAGGCGGTAACACCCGTTCATAAAAATAAATCAGAGAAGCATGACTATAAAAAAGCAGTCCCAGGAATTCAATGAGAAACCTTTGCTAGCGTTGCTTAAATTTGAAGCTAAGTGACGCTAACTCAAATTTAGGGAAGAGATAAGATTGAGAGCTTAAGAACTTCCCGTCTGATGTTGCATTAATGAAGCGCTCACTTTTTTTCGAGCCAGCTTAGCCTGCAATGACAGGCAGCCCCGCGAAGCAGAACGACCTAATCACATGCACATCATGCGCCACATAGTCCAGTATTTCGATGTTTAGCCAACACATTTTGTTGACGACCTATTTTTCATGTGCAAACAATAATTGAGTTATTAAGAAAGATTGAACATTGACACATACGATATCATGGTTATCAGCTTCTAATGGTTGATATTTTTCACCAGTTCAATGCAGCGGTAAGGAGAACTTTCTTAAAAGCGATATTGGTTCTGTTGAATACAATGTAAGTGTTAAATTCGGGATTTAGTTCTCTCTAAACATACGGTTCCGCTCGGATCAAGAGATGCCTAATTTGTTAAAATAAAATTTTTCTTAAACAGCACACACACAAGTACTCATAAGGTCGAACTTGCAAAAAACATTTCCCCAAAATTGCAGCACGTGCACAAGTTAAACTTGTATGATCAAAACTGGTTAGCAATGTGTAAAAAAAGCTGAAAGAAAATATACAGTGTTGAAAACTTTTAAAATTTGCAGTTAATTGAAAAGAAATACAAAACATTTTCATAATTAATGAGTAGGTGGGTAAGCGTTATTTACAACATCCTCAAACTGAGTGCAGAAGATATGGGCATTCCATAGAAGTACCTGAAAATATTTGATGAATGAAATGGAGCCAAATAACGTCGGTGGATTAATTACTTCAAGTTTTACTTCACCAGAATATAATCGCATCAATAGATTTGGCGCTGGTAAGTAATAAAACTAAGAGGTCGAAACTGGTAAAAATCTTACTTTAGCAGGCATTAAAAGTGATAGTAAAGATAAATGAGCAAATGAAAACACTCGGTAAACAATTGATTTTGTTTGAGTGAATAAAAACTAAATATTGTGCACCTCACTGACTCAACGCATCCATTTAGAAATAAAGGCAGAGTTTAGATTTTAGCAGCACCGGAGGGTATCAGATGTTCATTTTGACAATAATTTTTATGGAATTTTGGTAGGGATTTTCAACCCTGGAAGAGGGCATCCTTATCTTAAACCTGCCGTTGCTTCAGTATAAAAATTAACCTGTGCTCGTACTTACATTTACCGCAAAACAGCCAAGTTCTTTCTCGTAAAAATCTAAAACTCATGAAATGATAAGAAAAAACTCAATTAAAATGGGAACAAAGGTCTTCGCTGCCAAAAATTACGGCTATGGTGGACACAAAGCTTGTTGTGCAATAAATCATTCATGCAGCAGTAATAACAGATGTGGTAAAGATTTCAAAACCAATAACAGAGAGCTGTTAGAGCTTTTTATTGCTTAAGAAGTTCTTTTCAAGCTAATGTATGTTCACCGCCAAACCATAACTGCTTATTTTCTCAAATTAACACTTCATTACAATAGCGGCTCCCTGGTAGAATTTCAAACAGAGAGTAAGAAAGCTGCACGGTCAAGACTGACTGAATGAAAATCAAGCGCCCAATTTGTAAATAATTTACATATTCGCAGCACCACAGCTAGCAGCAAAATTTTTTTCTCAATTTGGCTACCCTATACACGCTGTTTTTCTACCAAAATTCGCAAGTAAGTCTGAGTTCTTTTATTTAACATTTGAGCACTGTGTCTGAACATTTCCGAGAAATAAGAAATAACTCGATCATGGAACCAAATGAATGAAACGTCAATGTTTTTATTGAAGACGAACAATCGGAAACGAACAATTAAATGACTTAAAAAAAGCTTCACGCTATAGGGACACAAATGAAGCAAAAAGTGAAAAAGAATCTGAAACAAAAGGATCAGAAAGCAATACACACAAGGAGCTGCGCACAATACTGCAACAGAATCAAACAAGTCGTGGGTATTTTTGAAGTCTTCCCTTCCTTTCAATGCCGCTCTCCAGCTAAAGCTATAATTTGGTCGTCATGACGACTACAATGGCGTCCGCACCTGCGGCAATCACGTACGGTTGCTATGGCATCGCGCGATTATGACGTTTGTGCAATTTTTGTGATTTTATCTGCTGCAACGCTGAATGAACAAGTTCAACTGAATCAAATTTAATAGCATAAATAGTACACAATCGCTCCGTGACAAAGCACAACAATGCGATGATGAAGATATGCAGGTAAAAAATTCATGACATTCCGACACAAAAGGAAAAGTTTTTCAGTTCATGGTCGAACGGAGCATCACATCTGGTAAGTCCAGCTCCGTGGACAGGCTTCCGTAACATCGGCTACGTAGGACAAGTTATATGCTGGATACGGACGGAAGCGCACTGCGAAGCACATTTCATGCTGATATCTTGTGAAAATTTGATTTTTGTGTTAAAAATTGGAAAACGAATGTATTTGCAGGAGACATGCAACGCTGATTGACTATTGATCGGGTCACTTGAAGTCCACTAGCTTTTAAGGATCGTTAACGTATTCCCATGAAGGAACGAGTGGTTAACATTCAAATTTAGCTCCACACAATGCGAACGTGAAATTATGCTTTACAGTAAAACTTTTCGCCGAAGAATCTATGATTTTAGCCGTTCAAGAGAGCTTCTGCAAAGGGCAGCCAAAATTATAGATGCAACTGCGAAAAATTTAAATAGGGGGTTTGACATTAAACATTGACAGTTGAGAAGAGTAATAATGCCTTTGAACGTGAAAATTATTCCATTTCGGTTCCTCAAAAACCACATGGAAAAACCAAACCATCTATTACAACTCGATCACGCGACCATCAACATCCAGAGCGCGTGCGATTCACGTAAAGAATACGCTTGAGATCTTTAGTCTTTACGGAATTGTAGCTCGTTATAAAATGCTGTTTACGTTATTTTCAATTGTACCAGTTGAAATTCCCGGCTCTTAAATGCTGTCACCTACAAATTAACGGATCCGAACTAAACGTCGCCAAAAGAAGTAGAATGTCACTTTCAATCGGTCCCAAAGGCCCAACGGCTTTTTAATTGGGCTGTACCAATACTTTTCAATTGATGATACATCTGCTAGATTTACATGAAGAAGAAAAACCGAACGTTTTTGGATGTTTTAGCGCGAATCTTGTACTGTATTCCTTCTTTTACTGAAAACTTTTTTTAGATAAAATTATAGTTTTCCACGATATTTGGGATATTGCTTCTTATCAACGACAATTGAGATAATAAGATAATTCTTCAAATCATTTCGATGATAACCGTAATTATTTTACTGACAATTGATATTTAAAAGTCACCCCCAATCGCAGCAACGACACTCAATATTCATCATTTATTTCGCTCGTAGCTAATAAAGGTCTGAAAGTTCTACAAGGTTCTTTGTTCAAGCTTAATTTTTGTTAACACATTCTATTCCATGCATCATGCGTTATTTATCCTTTTTTTCGTGGTTTAACACTACTTATAATGTCGCAAACAATTCATCCATCATGTGGGTTCACCAAACGTGACTCGTCACATTGAGATTCATAACGGTACGTGGACACGATCATTCTTTTCGAACTCCATCAAGTTTGAGATCTTACGAACTGATAAAACGTGCTTATGAAATACGTGCTGAACAACGACAGGTGTTCAGTTCAGGTTGTAAAAAGCGTCACCATCGCAAAAGGAAAAGAACAAGCACATGAGGGCACGCAAGACAGCACAATTAGCCCCTGCACGGAAAGGCGACTTGACACTGCCCCAGACAAAGTCAGGACTCGATAAGGATGGTCCATTAGGGCAGCTTTTCTCAAAATAAATTCGTTCGAGTGGCCTGTCTCCGGAACGGCAGCGTGACTCCAGCCTGGAATTGACCGTACCTGCACTTGATGCTCGATTCCATAAGGCGAAGTTCTACATCGTCTAGGACGGTACAGTAACCGAAGTCGAGATGGATTTTGGAAGGGGGTTCAGAAGTATAGCATTTAGCAAATGAACTTTCTTTAAGATTTAATTATCAGAAAAAACGCTTTGTAGCCACCGAGTCATTCTGGTAATTAATCTTCTCAATCCTCCATTGAAAACTAGTATTCTTAACTGATGAAGTGTGTCAGATAATTACGTCAGGACCAAGTTTTTACCTTAGCCTATAATAGGCAGAGGAAAGAATTTTAGCAATACAGTCCAGCCTTCTGCTGAACGGCTCCTCATTACTCTACTTACAACTTCTCTTACTGGATCAGATGAAGGGTTTGTACAGCGGCACTGCTAAGATCAGATATCAACTGTTGATAGGTACGTAGTGCTGCTCAGTTTTTGATTGGTTTACCAAAACATGCTTTTAAAAGCGGCAATAACTATGGATGAGAAACCACACTACTACTTTCAGTCAAAATTTAGATGCGGAACATCGAATGGTGCACGCAAAATTTCATAGCGCAAAGAACCACGATGTAGGACAGCTCTTGAAATTACGCAATGATAATCTTATGGTTGAAATTAATAGTAATTAGCAGAAATAAAGCTCCAGTAAAATAGGTCCACCAACAACCACACAGCAATCTGATTGACTCTTCGATGAAGGCTAGTGACCGTGAAGCGTACGGCCTTTTGATTGGTCAGCAAGAGAAACGACAACGGGTTTCTGCCACTGATTCATACCCTCAAGAAAAAAATGACTCAAAATAGGATTTACGTTCAACTCTAACTTGACTCTGAATAAAAACCTTGGGTGACTTCAACCTCATTTCGACCTAACATTACGTACGAGTAGGTACTCACGCAGTGCCGAATGCTATAAGGTAGGGTTTTGCGTCAAGACAAAAATTAGCGGATAGTTGTTTTTCACATGGTCCTAGAATTTTTTGCTCACTGATCTGGGCTGTTGTCGTTGTATCCACATCTCTTATTTTGAGGAAAAATCATTTCTACAAACACTATGTCACTCATTTTTCCTGTCAGTTAATTGGTTTAAAACCAAACATTTGAAAAGAACCCAACTCAAAAAATTATATTCTCAGTATTTCCACAACCGACATGTAAAACGCAAAGTCAATAAAACTGCAATTAGAATGATTGCGATCAAGTTGAGCAAGGAAACACGCGTACATCTTTCGTAAGAGCATTCTTCAAACGTACTCAGGCAGATGAGATACACAGTTTTCTCCGGCGCGGACGTATGAACTTCTTTATGAAGACCGGCATAAGGCAAAAAAGGCAATTTATTCACCAATTGTCAGACAGCCTTTTCAATGAAGGATTCAACCAACAGTCTCTGCTGTAATCTTCTACTTGACTATGTAAAGGCAAATGTAGAGTTAGTTTTCAATCATGAAAATTGAAAATAGAAGATGGCTGATTCTTCACAACAGTAAAAGTTAGCCTGAACAGAATTCATCACGTGAATATCTCTGCCGCCACTTCCGCTTCAACAATGAGCACTTCAACAAAGATTAGATTAATCTCGTAAAAAAACACAACCGGATGAGACGCCTGAAATTGGCGAGGACGCTGGTCAGTTTATTACATTCTTCACAAGAGGCCTTATAAGAGCGGACAATGACATCAAATAACCAAGCCGCCGCCGTATAGCGGGCGAGGAATGGTGGCATTGAGAAAATATTGTCGATAAGATAGGAACAAAAAATGATGTGAGTTTTATCAGCATCTTAGGATTGGAATTTTCGTATCACAGAACACTCAAGACAGAGTTAGAAATCGGATATGAAAGGTTCGAAATTTACAGGAAGGAAATAAAGCTTTGGAAAACTCCTACATTCTCAAACATACAGTGTATGAGAAATATAATGTAAAACACTGCTCTGTAAAAATATCTAAAAGGATGTGAACACCATGAGTTCAAATAATTGGAATAATTTTAGAAGAATTAATTGCACGCAGATAGCTGGAGCAGCTCCACCGATGAAAAATTGGTTTTACTGTACATTATGCGTGTCATATTTGAGTTAACAGCAACACACAGGTGTCCATCACAAATTTATTAAAAGGTATTTTTATCTCGTCGCTGCCAAGGGTTTCGGGTTGAAGATAGCTTGAGACAGGCGTGAGCAACCCTATTTTTCGAGAATCACTGATTCCCAGACAGACATTGACCACGTGCCCTCCCAACAAAGGGACTTGGTTATTCTGTTACAGATCAGTGAATACGAAATTTAATATCTCATACGGCCATTATCTATAAACTAGTTCACGGCGGCCTCGCCCCTTTGACTCTACATGGATCTTCAATTGAGCCAACCATGACACATCTACAGAAGGTCTACGGCATTTCACGTGAAAGTTTTCCTTCCTGAGAATAAATATGCGTAAATTAGCCAGATGGAATGAGGAAATTTTAATCTTAAAATTCAATTTGAAAATAATGAACATCTTGAAGTTTCTGGAGAGAGTAAAATTAGATTTAAATATTTTAAATCATATTCATTTTTCAGAATGGGAGCAGACTAAAAATTAAAAAAATGTTTTTTTTCCACATTCGAACGAACAGCAAGCAAACGTTCGAAAATTGAAACAAAGTAAATCTAGGAGAAGATTTAAGTAAGACGTTGAAAACAAGATTTTATTTGTTTCATGGACAGGACTGGGAAGGGTTGTCAGTTGTTAGCGTAGGCAATAAGAAACGGTTTTTTGGCGAGGCTCCTCACCCTGCACCCTCGCTCTCCAGACCACTCTCGCTCTCGGTCGGAATCGAGAGGTCAGTGAGAGACGAGGGAAGTTCGTTTACTCCAGGGACACAAGCTCTCAACGAAGACATTGAAATATTACGTATATTTGAGGTTAAATGTACTTCGAAAATAGGCTTCCGTAACTCTCCATTATGTGAATGGAAGGAGTCTGTTTACGACAATTGCATGAAACCTTCGAAAACAATTTTTATCGATTACTCCTATCGGCAGCGAAGACCATGGGTAAAAAGCTTTTGATTGACTAACATTAAATACTAAATCAGGAACTAACCAGTGCCCAAACACAGGAGGTGCATAGGAAGCCCTGAGAAAGTTGCTGCATAAGAGAGACAATTTGACCTATATATGTATAGTATCCTCTGAAAAGGGTAAGAAATTGTTCTTCGAGTGAGAGATAGAAAAATGCTAGAACCGCGAGCCATGAGTCTAAAATCGTATAAGATCATCAAAAAAGAGAGGAAACTATTGCGGTGTGTCATATAAAAGAATAAAGTGACTGTGAGTGCTTAATCAGCCTAAATCGTGAGTTAGGTGTTAAATAAAAAGTTTTTAACATATTTAAAGTATTGTGGTGATCCCAGCGGCAAGCCGCGGACCTCCACAAGACCTGAGAAAAGCTGCCTCCAGACTA
>JACJUY010002398.1:28577-77956 GCA_014220935.1 Platorchestia sp. MABIK | reverse complement strand
AAATAAAAATCACATATTTTATAATACTAATTTGAAAGAACTGAATCAAAGGCTGCCCGGGTTCTGAGTGCAAGAGGACGGAGGTGCCACTAGCGCCACCTCGACCATCCCAAGGTACCTCCACTAAATAAAAAAAATCAAAGCAATTTAAGCCCTCTAAAAAAAGAGAAAATTAAGCCGATGTTACTTTCTGTTCAGAGCACCTTTACCCTGAAAAAAAGGGTTGTAATCAGGCCGAAAGGAAACAAAAAAGGATAGCACAAGGCTTCATTTCAAAGTGAAAATCCGTAATTCCAAGCTGCTTCCATGCTACTCAGAAATTCTTCAGGTTTTTAACTCTGATGCTCGAATTTTGTACACTGGATCGATACAATGGACGAATTGTATCCAGTTTACGTTTTTAGAATTCACTGTCCAGTACAACACAAGTTGCTGAACCACTCAAATTGTTGGAATGGGAAGTTAGCAGGAATAAAATTCTGAATCATTTCGAACTCAAATTTCAAAGGAAATGCGATGAGTTCTCAGTGCTGTGCAATTGTTATACTGCGAACATCTTCGGTTTCGTTTGATTTTTGCTGCAACCTGCTGTCTAAGTGAAGCAAATCTTCATATGTTCTTTTTTTCCTTCCAAGGAAAATGTTCTCATGGAAATTAATACACGTTAGAATTAATTTGAGGAGATTTTTGGAAATCTAGTGGGTTAGCGAGAATTGAGAATAAAATAAACATGCTTACTAACAAACATTACTGAATATGTTTTTATTCTATCATCAGCGTTGTACCAAAAGTACAAAAAGTCAAACTTGAAATTTGAAGAAAAATGCGCAAACCAGAAACGTTGAAATTGAATACCTAATATCTAGCTCGCAAAACTTCTCATTCAAGATTCATGAGTTCACATGCATTTTAAATTACTCATTTGCAAGACCATAGAGTTTTAAATGGAAGGTAGGAGCTTTTTCTTAACAGAAATCGACGCGTGCAAGGAATTAGGTATTTTGGTTGGTGAAGTTTTTAGTTTTTGCACATGAAACATCGTGTTTCAATTTTGACTTTTATTTTTATACTACATGTTCATGAACCAAGAACATCAAACATGTTCATTTCATTCTCGGTTCTCCTTTTCATGTAAGACTCAAAGTGGTATTGCACTTTGGCATAAAGGCTAGACTCATCATTTCTATGGAATGTAAGATCATATCATCCATTTAAATTGTCAATTGGCTATTCAATTCGTCCCTGTCTGTGAAAAATATTTCAATTGGAACAACGTTTTTTCAGACGCTTCCAAGTTGGAGCAAAGAATCGCAAGATAATTTTATTTTCAAGTTTTCTAGATTCTGCTTGCTCTACTGGTATCATGAACAATTCTCTCTTGAATTCAGAGTCAAAGTTACAACAGCCTCATTTCTTCCGCAATCAAATACACCGAGGTCGACATAACCAGTGTCTAAATTTTAGTACTTGCGTCACATAATTTTTTACCCAAGTCCTTCGATTACAACGTCTCAAAAATCTAGAACTGAAATGCCCGTACAGCGAAAGGGAAAAAATTTTTCCTGAACCCGAGCAGTTCTAATGAAGATCGCATGATCAGGACGAGGAAGCATCGGAACAAAGCAGAGCGAAAACTACAGGGGCGCTTAAAAGTTCCTTTACAGGGGGAACGGTCAGCCTGTTAACACGGCTGCCTAATTAGCAATGGTGGAGCTCTTTTGCCTGGAATTACGAGGGGAACATGACGTTACCTGAAGCTTGTTAGGGTCCGAGTGGCAAGACAGCAGCTTGTTCGTATTTGGATGGCGTGTACTCACGAAAATAATGATCATCTGCAATCCCTATGGAGAGAAGAGGGATATTTTTGCTTGAGTTGCAGTGATATCTGACCCTTATTTTCCGTATCTATGCGCACAGAAAACGAAGATTAGCAGTCACGTTCAGAATAAGCAATTGCATCTAATTTGTATCGCGGTGGAAAAAATACTGTACTCATTGAGCAAATCGTTTCAGAGAATGTGATTGAGAATTGTGAATTTGATTCAGGTTGAATATTTTAAGAAAAATTTGCTTTATCTATCCGATTACCTCAATTCTGATTAGGCCTGTTTGGCCTAATGAACTTACATATGTTAGATGTTATATATATGTTATATTGATGCCAAGAACTGGGTTTTTGTTTGAGGAATACACAGTAAGTTCAAGTGACATTTTTTATTTGCGCTTGCATGAGCTGCCATGGATAAGACGTCGGTAAGGAATACCTTGCATGGTAACCTTGCTTCCCTTTCCCCAAAGAGCTTTTTGAACAAGTAAACTTTTCACTATTTTAACTTTAAAGAACGTCCCCTATCAGTTAGTTGACTATTTCTTACTTTAAAAAAAACATTCCTGTCTATGAGGCAAATATTCTTTCAATTACTGCGTAAGGTCGTGAAGAAAAAATGAATTTTGTCAAATATTTTAGTAACCAAACAAACTAATTATCAATCCGTTGACAGTAACTTGTAATAAAAATTAAGCAAAGCGACTGGAAATAAAAGTGACTTTTTCGACCATCATTTTTAGGATTTCACTGGCAAAGATCCTATTAAATGATGGAATAATTTATTGATGTTTGTGATGTGTGTCATTTTCAGCACCTCGTTCTCGTCAGCCCATGTATAAATCTTCTATGGAAAAATATGCGCGACGTTATGAAGCGCCTTTATAGAAAAAACTATACTCTTTACATGAAAAAATATAAATTTTAAGAAATGATAGGGTCGAGTCTAACTCTAGGGTAGTCTTCTTATTCAAGACCGCAAAAAATCTATTTTACCCCGAATGCTTGTGATCAAGCTGTGACAACTGCTCAGAGACGTGCCGCTACTAAGCTCTGCGTGATTCCCGAAAAAAAGTTACAGTTCCCCTCAGATTCGTCCTCTTTTCCTAGAGATCACTTTGTCTCGAAATGACGTATTGAATCCCACTAAACCCACTGCCATGAATCAGCGCGGAACTCCTGTCTATTTGACTGCTGAATATCCGCCTCTCACATCATTGGAGCACTCGGCTGAGTGGCGTAGGTAAGTCCTTCTGCTCGTGCGGAGGCCGGGCGCTGGGGCAGAGGCTGCAAAGCACATCGCTTCATTATCGCTTGAGAGCCTCGCTCTGAGAGGGTCTTCCATCAGAGATGCCATTGGATCAGGTACGGCTGTTCCCTCCTCCCTATCGGCGCTTGCAGATCCTCATGAACGCTGAGGGTAGGTACCGTTGCTCACTTCTTAACTGCAGTAACAGTAAATCGTTGAAGCTGGTATCAAGTATTGTTGTTTCCTTTTTCTTAACAGATCGTAACAACCGGGATCAGATTCAGTTAAACCCATCTCTCCATCTGCACTTAAAGCTCATCGTAGGCGCGGAGATTAGGTACAGTTGCTTCCTTCTTAACTGTGGTAGTACTTCGTAGAAACTGGTATCAGCAGTGATTGTTTCCCTTCATTATCTGCACTTACCCTTTTCCATATCAGCACCTAAACTCCTCACTGACGCGACAATTAGGTATGGTTATTCCCTTTTTATTCACAGCAGTAGTAGATCTTAAAGATTGGATTCGGTAGAGCTGTTCCTGTCATGACAGTAGTATAACGGAACTGACATGGATGAAAGGCATCGCCTTATCGTCGCGAGAAGAAGGTAACTTTGTTGAATAATTACTGATATCAAATATGGCTGCGGTAAGAAATGTTAGTGACAGCAAGAAGATCAGCATCAGTGTAAAAATCCCCTCAGTGACCCCTGGTGGGTCAGTCCCTTCGCAGATGTCAGGTTAAAACATCGTTAGTATCTGTAGTAATGCACCATGATCTTGAAATATAATGGCTTTTGATATCAGTGCTCTAGAATAGACAAGAATGTTCTCTCTGAGGTGTTTTTAACTCACAGATTAGTCTCGAGAATTAGTGGTTTAAACTTAGGTTTTCTAACCTGGATTGATTTTGAGCTTCTTTTCATTATAATAAAAAATTAACTTGCTTTACAATAATCATTGTTCTAAGAATTCCATCTCACTTCAATCGAACCATACTTTTAAGCTTTCTATTCTAGTTTTTTACAGTAAATCCTCACCTTATAAAAGAGTTACACCAAGCCTTCCATCTAACTTCAGTTGAATTACAGTTCTACGCTTTTTATTTTGGCTTTTTCTTTGTTATAAATCATTACTTTATTAAACAGTTACACTAAGTCTTCCATCATACTCAAATCAAACTCCAATGCCATCACGCCGCCATGCTATTTTATGCTACGAATAATCACTTACAGCTAAATTCACGAGTGGAAGGTTCAAATCCAACGACGGATCCTTCATGCATGGGATCCATTTAATAGGGAAGTCCTGCAAGGAGGCTGACTGACGCTTTAGAGAAGATTAACGCCGGCCACGCTGTAAGATGAAAACCCGACCTTCGTCGACAGGTCCGTGAGTTTGGTGGGAGGCGGAACTGCCGGGCCGGCAGTCGATAGAGGCCTTGGCAAATGCCTTCTGTTCCGAATTATGAAATAGAGTCTCAGGAATTCCAATTAAATTAATATGAGTGAGCCCTTGGGGAGGTTGTAGTATGGGACATTCATTTAAGTGGTTGAAATTTGCGTTTAATTTTGAATGTTTCAACTTCATGAATGACTCATGTTGCGAATGTTTACGAATAGAGTAAGATGCTAGGATTCACAGGAAGTTAAGCTTAAAGTTAAGGAAAAATGTAGTTTAAAAAGGGATTGCGGTTTGCAATTTCAACTCAAGGGCATGGAAACAAGCCACATCAACCCCACACATTGACTTTCATGATGAATGCCGGGAAACCCAATAATTCCAACAAGGTAGTCTATAAAGATGTCAGGTATAGGAGATAAAA
Source organism: Platorchestia sp. MABIK (assembly GCA_014220935.1). NCBI lineage: Eukaryota > Metazoa > Arthropoda > Malacostraca > Amphipoda > Talitridae > Platorchestia > Platorchestia sp. MABIK. The sequence continues at coordinate 73,061 of JACJUY010002398.1, read as the reverse complement.
TGTGGACCAGGTACAGCAATTAGAGCGCTAAACGTAGAGTACGGAACATGGTACGCCTACCTCATTGAACAGAATTGACGTTGTAAGTTTGGGTTATTGAAGTTGGAGTATGAAGCATCATGTATGGAATATAAGGCATGTAAATTTTAAGGAATGGAGCATGAAAAATAAATTTTGAAGATTCAAGAATAGAGGGTTAGCAGTGTGATGAATAAACAACAAAATCAAAAATATGGCGCACATGGGATGAAATATTGTGTAATGAGTACAGTTTTCCGAAGAGGTTTTAGCATTCTAGTGTTAATTTATTTTCAGTAAACTTAACTTAGACCTTGTATAAGTACTTTATTCTTCACGATAAAAGTGAAGTGCTTGGATAGTCCACTGAGAAAACACATTTTTGGCCCCCCTCAAAAAAAAATAAAAATTTAAAACAAAACGTTTATCTGGACAAAAGAGATTGGGAAATGCCTGCATTTATTGTTTACGCTTATTTAAAAAGATTCGAAACATTTTAGTGAAAGTAATCCCACTTGTTCATCCAGTTTGTTCTACAGCAACTTATACGCTGAAATTAAGGGGAACATTTTTAGCTTCACTGCCATGAGTCATTTTGAATTACCGAAATGGCAGTGAATAAATGAATGAATTGATCTATGTACACTAAAATGAATCAGTTATGATTATTGAACGAGCCAGTAAGACGATTCTTCACTGCAAAAAAAAAAATAAAACAACTCTCAACCTTAGGTTGATGCACAAAAATAAAATTAACCAAACAACGCAGTGTTCGTAAAAACCAGCACTATGTAATTGTTTTTCTGATGTGAAATTTATTGTTTCGTTGCTATAATTATTTCTGTGATGTTAAACAACATCCAACGATTTTAAAGTGGGAGTACTTATTACTTACAATTTCTATAAGCTCAAGAGTATTATTTTTTCTGGTAGAAAATGAACACACGAGTCAACGATTTCTTATGTATCGACAGGTGAATGCAACAAAAACGATTTAAATATCACCAAAAGAGATTATTTAAATTTCGATGTAGGAGTAATTTGACATCCAACGGAAGCCACACACATGTTTATACAGCAGCGTAGTCTGCTATCTCAGGGTCGATAAAACTATTAAGAAGTTGTTATAAGCTTCGTTGTCCCAAGACTGGGACAGAAGAAAGTCCCGTTCGTGGAAGCAAGGGACAAAAGGAAACTTTTTCATAGGCCCCGCTAACTTTAGTGGACATTGATTATCTCCGCAAGAGCTTCTGTAAGAAGCCTCAGAAACTCCTTTTTGTCTCGACGTGACCAATGTTGTTGACGTTTTACGTTCAAAGGAGCGGTACGAAGACTAGAGAGTGAAAACAACAGGAGGAAGTAATAGTAAGAAGCAAAAGTATTCTTTTTCGGAATTTCAAGTGTTCAATTTACGTTCAATGAAGCGGAACATAAGCTAAAGAATGAAAACAGTAATAAGAAGGAAAAGTATTCCTTCATAGACTCACAAGCGTTGCCTATGTATCATTGAAAGATAGCGAAAACTTGAAACAAGTGTTAGCATTTGTTTCATTGGAGAGGATTTTTTCTCTAATTAAAAAAAAATGCGCATTTTTTTCAACTTTCTTCCTGTTAAGTTGTGTACCAAAGGGAACTGAAAATTAAAAGCTTTCCGCCATAATTTTGAAGGCTAGATTTTGTGCTATTCCACTGATCCACTGATTTTTTGCTACTACAATGCTATATCAGAGAACAAAATCGAAATTTTGCTTATGTTGATATTAATTTTATAGGTTAGTTAAAAAACTTCAAAACAGCTGCTAAAATGCTCGATGTTCTGATTAATCTCTAATAAGACAACTGCAATTCGCAGAAACATCTCACTGGCCATGTCCATTTCATATGCAACAGATGTTGGATGAATATTTTTTTCTTTACTTAATCTGGTTCATCTAGGCGAGATGGAGCTCTTTGCCTCATAGTAAGCCAAATGAGAAAAAATTTTCAATTCAGACGTAAATTTCCCGTATGATTCGTGGTTGGAGTGTGTCGTTCTTACAGAGTACTAAAATGGAAATTTTTAAAAGTATCAATACAGTGAAAACGATCAGCATTCATTTGGTTTGACACAAATGACCCGAGGCTTTTTCACTGAGAGCTTCCTGTGGCGTAGGAGCGAAAATAATAAAAAACGATGGTGACATTCGAATAAGTTGTCGTACTGTACCCGAAAATGGCAGGAAGGAAACTTTTAACGTTCATTTCAGTTTTGTGGGCTTAAGAGTGATCGCATTTCGTGTCGGTATCTGCGACTAAATTGCTGTAAGAAACACGGGAAAAAAGCACTGGAACGTCTGCTGCTAGGAGGCAAAGTAAAAGTGCTCATAAAAACGACCATTAGCAAGTTGTGCTCTGCTGCTCTCTCGGAGCAAAAATATTTACGAGAATATCGGTACCAAATGAGCGTTGAGAGCCAAGATGCACGACTGAGTGAGCACCGCTCATTGGTTCCTTCTTTTGACGAACTTTGTCAATCAGTCAAGGTAGGCAGGCAGCAGCGAGACCCTAAAGGTTAGGGCATATTGAAGCCAGGACCCCAATTCCAGAGCGTGTTTACACGAGCATCTGACGGGAGGCAGAGAGAAGTTAGGCTTCGCACAGCGCAATGGATTCAAGCGTGTTTGCACCTCTGGTTACTGCGCAGCATTCATTATACGCACGTTCGAAAACTTTCTTGAACGAACTCGGATGATGAAAAATATTTTCTCACAAGTGCACCAATCCAGAGTTCAAATCCCCGTCTGTTGATATCGAGTGTGCGGAGGTTACCACACCAAATCAATACACGACATCATTCATATTTTATACTGGCAATGCTTACGAACTGGCGTGGTTGAACACATACCAAGAATAGATTCGCATGCACCAAACGAGGCAACAATAACGAAACAGTGAATGATATGAAATTGTAGCATTTCTTCGCAAACCAAGAGCTGTATTCGAATTGCAGAACTTGGTCTGACTTTGGTGTCCAGACTTTATATCAGTCTATCTACACATATCCACATCGAGTTCCACTCGCTACAATTTTCGTTCCGAGTTACAGTGATTACTTTTAGCAGAGTATTGGCGTGAGACAATAACAATACTCGCTTGTGCATCCATAAATGAGAAAAAGCCGAGAAAATTTCACCCTACGGATATTTGTACTCCAATGTTCAACGAAATAAGCGTCACGGTGTATACATTAGTGTCATTTGAACATACAGACCCACAACCAGGGATAAGTAGTATATTATATTTATAAAGTTTTGCTGAATTCTCTTATCGGTCTCACGTGTTTTGTGCACTTTCATCATACGCTAAAATTAGCATCATTTTCGCAAGCAGATACGGTGCTAAAAACTCGAGTAGGTTAGTCCAAGCAAAAAGCTTCCGTCGAAAGCAGCAGCTGTGTTAGTTTAATTTTATTGCACTGAAAACATTCAGATGATGAAAAGTTTTCCAAGATCAGTGGGGAAAATTACGAATCCCAAGTAGGTTCACAATTGCACTGAAGACATTAATTGAACTGTGTGTACTGAAAACATTAATTGAATATAATTTGCCTTTAGAAGCCGAGTTACTTTTGGAACTATCATTTTAGTTTTAAAATAGTGAAACTGAAGCGATGCAACGAGAAATGATGCTAAACAATATTATTGTAACGTGTGATGCAAGACCACACTTAGTTATTAATACCAAAAAGATAAAAAACAGAAAGAGAACCCAAACGAAATGAATCATAGGACAAATGAAATATGATACATAAATGAGAAAACGAAATACGGCTGGTCAGGATAGCTGCAACAATTCAGGCGGATAATCCAGCTGGCTTTTAATTAATCGGCAGATTTTTTAAAAATTCCATTCTAAAGCGGAAGAGGCGAACCAATGAGGAAATGAACATTTTAACTGCAAGCGTTTTGGAATCTAAATTTCCATCATGAGGGCTGAAATGAAAAAGAGTTTAAATATTGTTGCATCATGTTTTACATATTGACTTTTCTCTAATTCAGCATTGAAGATATAATTTTAAAATTCATAAGAGTTGGCTAGTATACTGTTCATTTACTCATTATTTTTCATGCTTATTATCAAGGGACTCATATTTATATAACATAGAGGGACGCATTTCTTGGAATCTAATTGTGAAGTAATTTCACAGTATTTTATCTCGGATTTTATCACTAACTAAAATTAAAATTAAAAACAACATGTGCATTTATTGAGATTAGGCAGCCCACAAATCACCCGTGACTGAGCCCAGCAGAAATGAATAATAATGTTATTTCATTCACGTATGACGGGTGACGCTACTCAGGTTTTATTGAATGTTTCAATTTTATTTACACGATTTTTTTCTACAGAAAAACTGACCCTCTAAAACTTTTCAACTATACAGAGTGTGGATTTACTTTTAATTTCAAAATGGAAAAATATGGACCTCCTTTTTGGATATCCATGGCAGAATCCTTATATATCTCAACTTTGGCGATGGCCTCAAAGTTGCGTCTCACAGTTCTAGGGAAAATTCATCGACAGGCGAGCTGAAGGTTATTTCTTGTGACATGATTCAATTGGAATTGGTCTTTTCAGGGACCTGCCCTAAAAGGAAGGCCAATGGAAGGTGTCACGCAGCTTTGAAGTCTGCAGTTCTTCGTTTTTGATCTCCAGTAAAATTGAGTAAAATCTTCAGTGAAATCTTCATGCGATGCCATATTGGTTTTGCAAAGTCGTGATTCTCGGGATCAATGCTCGCGTTTTGCGTTTGCGTGTTCAGATAATGTACTGTTTCTCAGGGGTTGATGAAGTCAAAGGACGTATGATGAATTGATTTCTTTTTACGAATTTATGTCTTTTGGATTTATTTTCTGTAGTCAATTCATTTCTAACTCGAAACACTCAAAAATATATCTTAAGATCTTATTCACTATATTAATTCGATGTCTTAGTTTATATTTGTCTTTATCAAACTAACTGGGAACTTTCGGGATAGGCTCTGGAACGACCGAAAATTTGTAGAAAAAGTTTGGAAGTGTTGTTAATTCAGATAGTGAAATAAAATAGAATTATTGGCTTTTTTTTATCCAGTTGTAAGAAAAGCAGGTAATTGTTTAGGATACGTTGCGTTGTTGTTTCATAAATTATTTCACCTTGAATGAAATTAAAATTTAGAGCGTAGGGAAGAGTTCAAGTGTTGTTTTTCAATTGAATTGTCATCATTCTATGAACATCGAACAGGCTTTTGTATCTCTGTATTTAAAACAATATTGTTTAAGCCAATATTATTAGACGCAGGAACGACCAGAAAACGATGAAAGTATTTTTAAAAGCAAAGATGAGTATTCGAAAATTTTCACAAATCTCCATTTTAAAAATCCTTTTTATCACGAAAAACCAACAAGATACATAGTTTGAACTACACACCATTGAACATATTTTACAGTGTATAGCAGTCGATCACAGCTGCACGTGTGAAAAAGCCGTGGAAGCCTAAAAATTCAGGATAGATTGTCGCATCCTCTATGATGGGACTTGATGAAGTAACTCAGAAGGTAGGAGCTTCGTAAGAAAACAAGGAAATCCATTTTAAAGGCAATAATGATTTGATTTTATTCAATTAAATTTAATGCAATTTCTTTGTAATTTCTTTCTTTACTTTTTAAGTCTCCAAAATATTTTTCTAACACAGCAGTTATTAATAAAGTTGAGAATGAATAAACAGCACTAGGAATAGTGATTTTTATTGACGAACATGCAAATATTTGATTAAAAAATGAGTTGTAAAAATTAGGTTCTGAGTTGCAAAATTTCCTGTTCGCTTGATATAGGTACTTTTCTAGGCAAAAATTTTACATTTTACTGCAGCTGACGAACATTGTAGAAAAGAGAAGCTACAATTAAATTCGATAACTTGATTGGCAGTTCAATCGATTCATTTCTTTAAAGAAAATCATGATAAGCCCCTAACGCTTCATGACATTCTTCCCACCCTCCCAACTTGCCGAATAGCAGTAGCATGCGATCTTTACTCGTTTCGTGGCCGTGCATGTACTGAAGACATCATTGCTCTATTATTTCGATGGCCAGCACTGAACAGGAAATCTTCACATCAATGTTGTCTTTCAATTGTTCAATATCCCCTTCCATAAAAGACAGTTCTAGCCACGGTAGAGGAAACATGGTAGTTCAAACCATTCTTTTTGTCGTTGTCGGTGTGGTTTTGCTGACATGTTGGATATTAGCAATAGCAGCGCTCATATTGCATCTGGTAGCACTGCTACCTCCAAATCTGGCTCCATTTTTGGCCTAACAATATGGCGTTTTGGTGAAGTCATAAAGTTTGTTCGAAGTAAAGCAGTTCTATTGGCTAGCCCTACCTTGTTTCCTACTCTACCTTGTTTCCTCTACCGTGATTCTGGCATCGTTGTTTTGTCCCTCACTGCTCTTCTCCTGTAAAGTTGATTCCTGAACATCACTTAATGGATGCAAGTTTATGTTTATGAATCGTAATTTGATAATTCTGATTGGAGTTTATTTCGATGCTATCCTAGGAAAGAAATAGACGAATTGAAGAATGAGATTTCAAAACTGTTGATTTGAAAACAGTTTTCACGAATGAGCTTTAACGCCAACTTTACAAATACATGCATTTTTAAGACTGAACAATTAAGCAGTGTATTGTGATATCTTTTGGCATCTTCATTTGAGATCTGCTTTGAATTTCATTCGGTAATAGACAGTAAATAGGATTTTGATAAAACTGTAAATATCATTTTCATTAGAAAATCCCATTTATTTACGCAACATTACATGTATAGGATGCATCGTCTAACTTTTTCGCCGAACATCCAGGATTTAAGCCACCCCGTGTAAGTTAAATATTTTGTCTTATATATCATTTAGTGGACACTCCAGACAAAAACTGCGACTAGCACTTAGTGTTCACGAAAAATGTCCCCAAGGAATTTATATATTGATTTTGTTATGTATCTCTTATAATGCTTATTCTGTTGTATTCCGCCAGTTTTCCGTTTTTCCAAATTCAGGTTGAAATCAGAGGATGCTATTTTCGCGTCTCTGATCCCTGACCAAAAATATGAGTAATGCTGCAAAACGTTTAATATGTACAATATATTTATAGAAATGTCTTACTTTTAAAATTATTTTGAAAACATGAATCATTTTGAAAGATTAGTATAAACTAGCAGAACCCTTGGAAATTCCACGGTCAATATCAATGGAAACCTAGATGGACTTGTAAAATAATTCCAAAATAACCTTTCCTAACCTGACATAACCTATCCTAGCCCAACATAACCCATCCTAACTCAACAAAACCTAACCTTGCCCAACACAACCTATCCTAGGCCAAAATAACCTATCCTAACCCAACATAACCAATCCTAACTTAACCTATATACTAACCTAATATAACTTATCTTATCGAAACGTCAATTATGGCGGTTTTTCTGTTTCTGAACGAACTTCTCGTTGGGAGCTCCATGCCATGGATGCATTGCGCACAGTGACTCGTAAACAGCCGATGTTAACTCAAGTCCACAAGACAACTCGTTTGCACTGGGCGCACGCACATAAGATTGGAGAGGAGTAGAGAAGTATCATGTGATCAAATGAATCATAATTCTACCTCTAGAGGACAGATGCCCCCGTCGCGTTCATCCGACTCAAATGAACACACTAAACTCATCCACTCGGCTCATCTCTCCTTACTCGCCCGATTTTCTTATCCTATTCAGCTAAAACCGGTATGAACCATTCACAGATTCGTCCTTTAAACCTATTACCATCATCCCCTCGCAGAAACTAACCCACTCAACTTATTCTACTCGTAAGAACCAGCGCCGTTCAGCTCACCCCACTCAGCTCACCCCACTCAGCTTGCCCCGCTCACCTTGCCCCACTCAGCTCACCCCACTCAGCTTGCCCCACTCAGCTTGCCCCACTCACCTTGCCCACTCAGCTCAGTCCACTCATCTTGCTCCACTTAGCTCACCCCACTCATCTTGCTCCACTCAGCTCACTCCACTCAGCTTGCCCCGCTCAGTGGCTTGCTCTGAAATTATGCGGTGTCATTTTCCGATTCTTTCTTGTTTTCAATTTCTTTATGTTGTACACTGCCGTATTTATGGAATCACAGAGTTGAAGACATTTGAGACACGAGACATTTTAGTGAAAAGGGAGACTTTTTACGTTAAAAAAATTATTTAAGGTAAACTCTGGAGAAATCGTGTTTTTATCTCTCCTTAGCGTGCACATAAGAAATTGAAGTAAAAAATGTGCTCTACTTCATCATAATCGAGTCTTATGTTCTGTACGATCTCTGTACCTTCAGATCGAACCGTTTTGTGGTTCGATACAATCAACTTCGAAAGGGGGGATTGGCTAGAAAATAAAAAGTTTGTTCATATACAAATATTAGAAGCCCATTCAATTGTTACAGATTGTTTAATTCACATGCGTTTAGAGAGAAGAAAAAAATTACTTTTTTAATACAAACATTCTTTGCGAGTTAAATTACACGAAAAAAGTAATGAGCAAATGTGCTTATCTGTTAATATCTCCATGTAATAAATCATTGGTTAATAATTCAGTTAGTTAGTGAAGCCATAAAATGGTTATTAAATAACTTTATGAGTTAGTAACTCCCCGTAATAGTTAATTAGTTGATAACTCCGTGAGTTAAAAAATCCATGAAATAGTTAAGAAATAATTTTGTTAATTAATAGCTTTATGCAATAGGTAATTATTTAATAACTCCATTAGTTAATGAGCACAAAACTCTTAACTCCCATTGGCCGCAAGTAACACTAGCGTACGTGACACTTTCGGATCAGTTCGGTGCTACGCTGCTTGTGCTCCTCGTATTTACATTATTTAACAATCAAGCTCCGAACTAATAAATGCGGAAATCCTCGAATACTTAAAAATAGATTTGAAACTCAGGCTGCGGCTGGAGTTTTCTAATGACCGAAGTTGGTAGAAAGTTTTTACTATCTTGTGGATGTAATCACTGCGGTAGGAAAATAAAAAAATGACGCGCTCGAGCATTATGAATGCATCACTATACACAGTCCTTAGAAAACTGAAAATTCATTGATGTTACTGCAGAAAAATTCAAAGTCATGAAAATCTCGCTCCCATAAAATTAGCAACAAAAATTGTTCAGCGTAGTTTGGGTTTTCTTGGAATGTGTCTTCGTCCTAGATATTATACCACAAAATAGTATTTTAGAGTAACAGATTTCACTTGTAGTTAAAAGCTGAAAATTGTCCACGGTTTTGGTAGTGGATATTTCAGAAAAAGAAACTTTATTTTCCGTTGAGAAGGTGAGGCCGTTCCATTTCACTTGAGGGACAGGTAACCTGGAACTAAATATCGCACTAGCTGCTCCCATCATGAAATAATTCAATTCTATCGAACTTCACTAAAATGCGCAAGGCTAAGGTGAAGTACAAAATAAAAACAAGATAATTAGTCAAACACAAGCAAAAAAAAAAAAAATCGTACGTGCATTGAGATCTATCAACAATTTCAATCTAGAGTAAACTGAATGAAAATACGCTACAGATGTCACAAAATCGTTCTTGTAGGTACAATGTCTGTATCTAAAAGTTAACTTTAGAGTTAACTGAGTGAACATTCAAGAGGATATAAGTTTTTTTCGAGGACTCTGCAGCCTAGTTGTGGGAGTTGTGGCTTTACAGTGGAAGGTGTTACATTCAATACAATAGCATGAGCCTGGTGCTTCTTCCTGTTGGGAAAAGGAGAAGTTAGTTATAATCCCCCAGCAGGTCCAGGTATGCGACACGTGTGCCTGTTGGTTCCCAGGTAATCATTAATGGGTCATTGCATTAATTGCAAAACATTTAAAAAAACAATCTGAGATGCACAGTGGGAAATTTGAAATGTGTGTTGCGGCGCATACTTTCAGCATAATCTAAACAAAATGTTATGTTAATTCAGCCGGATTATTAGCAGAAACGACTTTTGCTTTGCACCATTGTGAAAACTGAGTTTGATTTACTACCAATGTTTGCACATTAACTCATAGGATATCTCCTCAGCTAGTACCATGGTGCCTGTGCATGATTGGTGTTGGATGACGAGATATTTGGGTGCAACCTAAGATTGGCACACTCAGCCAGTTGCCATATTATAGTATAGAGCAGTCCCTCTCTAATGTGTTCTTTTCTGTAATGCTCTGCTCTGTTCTGCCCTGCTCTGCCCTGCTCTGCCCTGCTATGCCCTGCTCTGCTGTTTTCCATTGCTTTTGTCTGTACTCATTTCTTTCGAAGTCGCTTCTACGAAAGAGAGCATGGTTGCCACAGCTAGGCTGTCGGGTAAAGCTGCTTCGGTGATTCTTAGAATTGCGATCGTATAATACCGCACAAGGACATTCAGGGAATCTGTTTGTACATAATACGAAGCCTTGAATGTCAAAGGGTAACGTGAATTCGAGGCTACAAAGCTTTTGTAAATATTATTTTATTAATTTGAAATTGATTGCAAATTTACTGATTTTATCAGTCTCACATTGTCTTTTTGTCAGTCTTTCATTCGAGACATTAACTTTATACATGTATTTGAAAATATTGCGACCAATTCCTTACATCTTAGCAGTAACTTTTGACCCTTCTTTTCACGGAATTTTGATAAATGTCATCTTCTCGTGAGCATTACTCAACTTATATCACAACCCTGACTATTCACTCCTACGAGTTATCTTATTTTTTCATACATCTAGAATTACCGAATATCTGCGTTTACTTTCTGAACACTCAGTCCATGACAATTGATGCATTATGTTAACATGGTGTTCAGCCGGTTGGATAAATCGATTTCTTATCTCGTATGCATATAATTATACGCAGTGATTCCCAGCAGGAAAATAGCAGCCGAGTAAATTTCAAATGTTCCAGATTAATGAACAATTACTCGAACTTCTCTAGAAATCAGGGAAATCAACTTGTTCAAAAAAGTCCATTGAAAATTTTTAAATTTTTACACACTGACTTACTGAGGATAGAGCTGGTCTCCGAAACGTTCCAAAAAATGAATAGATTCTTTCTAGGGGTTTTATTATAAGACCTTGTGAAGTCCTAATAAATTTAATTTCAATATTAACTGTTTTCTGCGTTTTAAGTTTCCAAAGATCATTTGATTAAAGGAAAATGACTTTCCTACAAATAAGTTATGGTGGGAAACGGTGTTCAAATTTGCACACATAAGCTCATGATGATGAATGCATCAGGTTATCTCTTCGGGGTTAGATACGGAATCGTTTTTCTGCACTGACCATGATGCATATTCGAAAGAAACACAGTCACACTCTTCTGCCCTTCAGCACTTGAGTTTCCAAGATGCGATGTATGCGAGGAAGTAGACCAACTCAGGCCTGGAAGAGCTCTCTTGGAGTCGGCCAATTGGTCGGAGGGAGAAAGAATGCATTGCTCTGCGAAATGGAATTCAGACAAGTACCATATTGTCTTAGAGAGCCTCTGCACTTCAGTCGATTCGACCTCGTAATCTAGATGGTATTTCGGGGCACTCTGGAGGCAAAAACGGTAGGCAATAAGGCTATCCTTTCGCTGAGAATAAAATGTTGCTTCTTTGAATGAAACTCAAATTCCAGCGAGCTAAAAAAAAATTTTCAAAGTGCATACGAAGTACATTTTGGTGTTCAAGAAATTCATTTCTTCGTTGCCCAACTCGGGAAATCGTGAGTATTGAGTTTGAACAACTTTGTACTCAGTGATGTTGCGTAGTTTTGTTGAGATTTACTTTATTTCATTTATACCACAGACAGTCTGCTCAGAAATAGATTCACCATGCAAAAGAAAATATGTTAATTTGTTTTTAATGCCGTTTGACTCATCTCACTTTTTATTCGAATATTCATACAGAGATCTTATAAAGTATATTATTCTTAATTATCTGTTTCATAGTGTTACACATCGCGCATGCGTTTTTTTAACTAATTCTAGCCCCAGTGTTGAAATTCCTTTTAAAGGTTTTTTCAAAAGTTTTCAGTTTTAAGTTTAAAGTGAATGTTTTATACAACGTACTTGTGCTGGCATGAATTTTCAAGAATATTCTAGCGAATAGTTGATGTGTTTTATTTCCATTCAAAAATAAAAGGAATCTCCATGTTTCTAGCAGCCATTCGCTAAAAAATAAATTTTGCTGTGCGCGATGTGCATCAGAATCCGCTTGAGTGACTTACTCACTGTGCGTTGGTTGAATACTGGTTTTCAGGTAGTTACTATTGCGCATTTAATATTTATCTTTCTCTCATTCAGAATTACGTAACACTTAATGAGTGTTATGCTCCCACGTTGTCCAATAATATTTCTAAAATATAACGCAAGAAGTTGGAATTTTTCGAAGCAATTTTGAAAATTTTTTGAAAGCTATACAATATGTCAATGCATTGTACTGACGACGGCTCGGAGGTGAGGAATAAAGGTTGAAGAGAGTTTGATTCGATACATTGAAGGCATTATTCTGGCAATGATTATAAGGATTGTTTTTTTTTGTCGTTTCTATGGCGGCAGGCACGTTCACGAGAATCGCAATGTTTTTCTAGTCTGTCGAGAAGCCTAAAAAATTAACATATGCAGAGACATTTTAGAGTAGAAGAGAAGCACTCATCTTCCAGCGACCCATTCTTTATGACCCATCATCATTAGTGAGTAACAAATGCTCCTTCGTAAGAAATGCTAGTTCTTCTCGTTCAGACGCGTTCCGTTCTTTGACAAAGGCAATGTATTTGTAAGGCCATGAAAGGGCAATGTATTCTCTATTTACGGAGGCCTCATACCAGAACTTGAGTCCGTCCTGCAAACGTGGGGGCTATGAACACAGATCTCGATTATGTTTTTTCACGAACTCAGCTGCCTCAGAAAATCGGGAAGAGGACGATGCTTTTTGATTGATTAGTAAACTTTGCATAAGACACTAATTGCTCGATTTGGAAAGTTTCCTCAGCAGTTATAAAAGCCTACTTCGTATGAAAGAGTCTCCGAGAAAAGAAAGGCGAATTGGACTACAGCCGGAAAAAGATTGGGCGCTCGATTGAGTCTATCATCCTGCGTTGGGGGATTGGATGATGTAGGGATGGTGAAAGGCTCGGGGTAGGCGGTGTAGGCTTCCGTAGGCGGTGTTTCATAAAATTAGGTTCGCTTGTGCGGAAATTCAAAGTAGACGATTATTTCAATTGGCTAGATTCCATGGGTTGGATAGTTAAACTAGACAATGTTTTATTAGATCGGGTTTACTGGCGCAGATATTCTGAGGTGACGGGTTTATTTAATAAGTTATAATCAGTAGGTTGGATATTTAAACGAAACTATGTTTTACTAGGTCCCTGGTACGGAAATTCAGAGTAGTCTGGTTTACTTAACAAGTTTTATTCCGTGGATTGGATATTTAAACTGAACAATGTTTCATTAGGTCGGGTTCCTTGATACGAATGTGTTAAGTCGACGGTGTTTTTCTTAGGTTAGCTTACGTTCCCTGGTGTAGACGTTTCGATTAGTGTATGTTTTATTAAATTGGATTTCTTGGTACGGATGTTCAGAGCAGACGGTGTTTAGTTAGGGTAGGCTATGTTCCCTGGCGTAAATGCTTAAACTAATTTGTGCGCTATTCACAAGGTTACTTCGCTCAGAAATTCAGTGTAGACTCAGTATATGTGTGAGGTTGGGTTCTCTGGTGTGGATCTCTAGGCTATAATGGAGACAGTTTGAAGAATTTCAGGTACGAACTTTCAGAGTTGAAGATGGTTTAACAAGAATAAGTTACTAGGTGAGGATTTTGGACTAAAATGAAGGGTAACAAGGACATAAAGTGGCAATTTTCATTTGAATTAATTTGTACATGCATGAGCTGTTTGCAAAAATTGAAATTTATTGATATTTTAGAGGTTTTCATGAAGTTAGACCACATTCCAATATTATTTATGAAACGTTTTACTTGAACGTTTGAAATGCTTCCCCAGAAAGAAGCCTTGAAACATGAGAAGCAATTTATGAAGATCAGCAGTAGGTAAAAAGAAGCTACAGGATATGTTAACACAATTTGATGACATGTGAATGAATGTGAAAAGTCGAAGAAAAACTGCATTGAGCGGCTTTAATCATGTTTTGATGCGTTAGGTGAATTAAATTTGTTGGAGGATTATGAGCATTTTATGTTTTCATTTCACAAGTTGTTTAATGAGGCAATGTTTAATAATTTTGTTGTCAGAGAAACTAAGTGCTGTAATATTCGTGAAGTGCGTTTTACTCCCCAAAAATGCAGGAAGTAAAATGTTTTAATATATGCCATTTCAAAGGCAAACAAATGCAAACTTGTCGCAATATCATTCGGAGTAATTTTTTCTTTGTTAGACAAAGAACCTTTGAAAATATTTTTTGTGCATAACCTTATGTGCTGACAATCGTAATGTTCGGTAGTCGTGATGTTTGTAATGACAATCGCCATACAAAGGAGCAACTGAGAGATACCGGAAATACATTCGTTTGGGACTTTTTGCTAGCCTTTTTCATTTGAAATTTACTCCAACCTGTTAATTTTGACCTAAAGTCAAAGTATTGTATTTCGTGTATGTGGAACGAACTCACCTCATTTTTTATTCAAACGGTCAGCACCTTCGCTCACCGATTGCTCATTTTAATATCTTGGTTAGATTGTTTTTTACTGCATTTGCTCACTAATACTAGTGAGTCCCAAAGAATTCCAGTTCTGAACTTGTGAGTGCATATTTTTTGTCATAAATGCATTTGCAAACTATAAGTTGAGCATCTTTTATTTTCTAGCGCTTGCAATAAAATCGTTATTTTATAACAATTTCTGGGTATATGAGTCGTAAGTTCTCCCAGCATCATTTCTCAAGACAAACGCTTTGAAAAGATGAAAGAAAGATGCCTGCAGAAATTTATTCCTACAATTGACTTCAGTTTTACCTCCCCTGTAAATAATGAATGCTGATTTTCTAAAATCAAAAACTTGTGAAGGCTTCTGAATAATATTTAAAAAATACCGCTCATATTTCCAGTTACAATGTTTTTATCCTATGAATAAAAAATATAATCTAACTTATTCAGCAGCGATGAGAACTGGAGTCTGATGTGTCTTGGTTAGCGCCAGTGGGAACTACATCATTGTATTTGAGTGAAAGTTCCGATTATTTTAACTATTCTGTTGAAACGCAGGGATGTCGTAAAAAACTATATCAACTTTTTGGTTTACTAGAGTACGCCATGTAAAATTTAAAGATCCTTCATTTAAAGATCCTTCATTCCACCCGCCTACTTAAAAAACCATATCAACCATTTGGTTCACTAGAGTACCCCATGTGAAATTTGAAGATCCTTCATTTACCGACTAGTGAATGAGATCAGTCCAGGAGATACACCAACGTCTCTTTAAATGAACAGGAGATTGATTCACACCAAGGAGCTGACGAACGGACGCGAGAGGAATTGTTCTTAACAGCGCAAATTGTCATAGCTGACACATAGCACATAGCTGACAGCGCAAATTGTCATAGCTGACACATAGCACATAGCTGACAGCGCAAATTGTCATAGCTGACACATAGCACATAGCTGACGCAAATTGTCATAGCACATAGCTGACAGCGCAAATTGTCCAAGTGGAATTACACTGTGAGCTGTAGCGCTGTAATGACGCAAATCGGTTGAAAAATTTAACATCATCACAATGAAATCTACTGCCCTCGTTCGATTAACCTTCAATACATGTCTGTACATTTGTACATACATACAAATACCAGGCTTTTCCTCCTCATGGGAGGGTAGCCGAGAGGAAGCCCCAATCATTCATCCTTTTTCACTAGGAGGCGAGAGAGGCAGCACAGGCCACACCAGAACTGCCCGGATCAATTGCAGCCCAGCTCAACCCTTTTTCACAGTCAGGCCCGACAGCCATAGCTGGTTTACCCCGACCGCTTCATTTGTGTGCAGCCTCCCCGCACATGACAGGACACGATACCCCACCACATGCGGGCAGGCTTCTAGTGACCGCGTCATATAATTACATCCTTATACACTGCTTCCACTCACTCCTGTCCACAGTCATCCCTCTCGCCACGTCCACAGTCAGACCCCTCTCATACAATGCACGTTCCACCCCATCTATCCAACTCATCCATGACCTTCCTCGCGCTCTAATACCACTCACCTCCGACGCATAAATCTTTCTTACTAGCCTCTCAACATTAATTCTTTCAACATGCCTAAACCATCCAAACACTCTTTCATCCACCCGCCTACTCATCTTTTTGATAACACCCGTCTGCTCCCTTAGCAGCTTTTCCTAATCCCATCTCTTCTTGTCACTCCAAACATGCTCCTCAAACACTTCATCTCAAACACATCCATCTTCTTCCTCTCAGCTTCTCTCAAACCCCAAGACTCTGCTCCATGAAGTAAAACTGGCACGATTTAGCTTTCAAACAGTCCCCTTTTAGCACACATACTCATACTCCTGCATTCAAAAACTTTCCTCATTGCACCCAATGTCTTGCAGCCTTCACTCATTCGATGTCTCACTTTTCCTTCCAAGCTATCATACACAGCCACGTCCGACCCGAGGTACCTAAAACGCTCTACCTCTAACACTTCACCATTCATCCTCAAATCCAACGTTCCAAATACTCCCCCTCTTGAACATCTCATCACCTTGCTTTTGTTTACATTCACTCTCAACTTACGCCTCTAGCTCACCCTACCAAACTCTGCAACCAGTCTCCGCAGTTTTTCCTCTGAATCAGCCACAAGCGCTGTACAAATGTTTCTAGATTGTTAAATATTGGGGAACGCACCGTTAAGAACGAAGTTAAATACTTTCCATGAGCTTTTCGAAGCCTTAGTTAGATGTTGTAAGTGGGTCAAGATATGCTTGGTTGGTAAGTTCAAAATTGTGAATTCATAGTTCTGCATTCATTATTTGTAATTTTATACGAATTAAGTTAAAATTATGTGAAAGATTTTTCTTTCAAGACAAATGTTTTACATTCGAATAAAAATTAGCAAATGACCAAGATTTCTAGTTACTGTAGGTATTGCGCTATAGAATATGATGCAAGACGCTGTTTTTACGACTATCCACATCACGTTGAAAGTAATCGCATCATTTAAAAAATTATTCAGTGAAAACCTACCATGCAAAGTGTATCCCGTTCTGCGACTATCAAATTCAACTATTGACGACAGCATGAAATTAACGTCTTTCAATTATTGATCTTTAATTTTCCTCGGCTTGCGCTGAACAAAAATAAACACGAGTTGGTTTGAAAGGGGTGTCCCACATGACAGTAGCTGAACCTTATTAATAATTGGGCCTTAAATGATAAGAGACGTCAAAACATATCACGCACATCGTGATTAGTGATCTTGGTCGCTGAAACCAGCCAAGCCGCAAAGTCTGCGCAGGAACCATTTTAGACGTAACCGAATTTCGTGACACGTTGCTATTTTCTAAACTGTATTTCGCTCAAGAAAGAACCTGTTTCTCTTGCGGAACCAACAATCCTAGAAGAGACATAGAAAAAGATGCGAACTTCCTTTTGCAGCAAACACGTTTTGCTGAGGATGAATGCAAAATTCGAGCTCGCTGTGCAGCGTGCAGGAGCAACTAATTCATCAATTACGTCTCATTCTTGTCTCTTTTTCTTGTCTCTCTCGTCTTCGACCCACACAGTTTCTCTGAACTGACGAAGGCACTTGCATGTAGGAGGGACCGTGCCTCGCTTGCGTCTCTCCTTCGAGACTTGTTAAGAATGCCACGCAGGCTTTTTTGTCGCAGAAATTTTCTTGTTTGACTTTTCTCATGTAAAATCTACTATAATACAGCGAAAATGCTTAAGAAAAAAACGTCAAATTTAACATATTAGGTTGAATAAAAGACGATCTTGTTAATTAACCAACTTCAAGTGCGTCAATGGATCTGGCGAATAATAATAAAGAGGATAATAAAATAAGCTATGATAATAATTAAAATAGTGCAAATGAAGGTAGAAATAACAACGATAAGGAGAACAGCAGCACGCATGAATGTTCCCTCACTAGTTATAAATTTTACTCTGTGTGGCATTACGAGTTATGGTACACTTTGTATTACTTACACGACATGCTCATTACTAAGGGAGCAAGCTGCTCATGTCTCATAAAATGATTACAAGCTTATCATGCTTAGTTAATTTTTAAATATACGAACCTGTTTTAATGGTTGGAAAAGCATAATAAATAGTTTACAGTTTTGTCAGAATAATCGATGCATTTTCAATCTCGGTATTAAAAGGGGCATTATATACAATGTTCAAGGGAAAGAAGCACAACATTTTAGGAGTGACTGCTTAAAAATTCAGTTACTGGTACAAAACGAAAATATAATCTTTTGAATGACGTAATATCTAATTTAAAATGAAATCGAGGTCTAATTGAAATATGTCTTTAAAATGTTTGCAATTGACGTTTCTTGCTCAATTGACATTCTCTTTTATTAAAGAACCGTTGTTACAAGTATCAATATAATTGAAATTCAGTAATAAGAAAACTTGCATTCTGAAAAATTGGCTCATCAAGTTTTCAATATTATGGAACAAGTGGTTAACACTGCTATAATGGTGGTCCCGTTGCTTCACTTCACTTCTATTTTGTGTCAGGGTAGAGGGCATATCTTCACTTGTGCATTTTGTACTTCAGAAATGACACGACGACTGATAAACCTACGAGAGATAAAAGGAAAAAATTTAACTCTTAGCTGCATTGTTTATAATATATTTATATATTTATCAATGGTACTGGCGCTCTTTTATTCGTGGTTCACAGTAATCGAACGCAGAAAAAATGATCAAATTATTTTCCAGAAAACTTTCTCTCTAAAACATTTCTTTCTAGAAGAGAGAAAGTCATTCACCAAAAATATTCTTTCTCCCACAATAAAGAGTGATATAAACTCGTTTTAAAACGTAACGATGTGACGTCGAGGAAATTATCTGTGTAATATATTCTAACTAAATTTTCGACAACTGGTCACACCAAGGAGCGCAGCCTAAAATTCGCTCTCAATGTAAAATGACATAGAAACTGTCGTAAAAATAGAATTTAAAGCGATGCCTACACACGTGCACACTTTTGACGTGAAATTAGAATCTTCGATTTACTGAGAATTCGAAACCTTTCCTCGCTTATAATGTAAGCTTGAAACTTTTTTTGCGATCTTTAAAAGCTCTAAAGAAAATGAAAGTGGGAACAAATTCAAAGACAACGATCAGTTTCCCACTAAAACTGTCTCAAAATTACTACTTTTGTTCTGCTCAGCAGCACTTCAAAATCAGTTCTGCTGTTGCTGCTGTCGTAAGCTAAAGATATTAAGAGTGAGCTGAAGAACAGAAATGATCTAATTTACAGTGAAAATTAAGATCATATTAAAAAACACGTTTCACTTTTTTCTGTAAACAATATTCATAAGGAAACTGAGCATATTTCATTTAATTCCTATAAACAATAATCAATAAAATACATTTTTGAAGCGAAAATATTTTTTTAAGCGAGTGTCAAGTTTCCTAAAACTTTGTTTTATCGGAAAAGTTTTCCTTTCAGGGCCAGTTTTAAACAACCTCACACCGCAGTCGTATCGTCTTCCCCAGAATCTCTCACCTCGCAGTAATAACTTTCTGAAGGACCTTAAACATCTCGAGTCGACTCCTCTATTCTGCTCTGAAAGAAAGCGAGTCGCTGCTGAGATTTGCAGGTTTTGTAGGTTTGAGATACAGTAGAACTCCCTATTGAAATCGTCGTGACACCATCATGTCAAAATTGTTCACTTCTAAAGAAAAACAAAAGGGAAATATGTTTTTAGAGTGCAGGTGGCACGCTATCGCATGTTTTATAATAAATAGCGAAAAATGTAAGGTTATTACGAAAGTTCTAAACGTGCGTTAAAAAATGGACAATCTAAATAACATAAAAAAACCCATGGATAAGTTTTCAGAGTAAGCACCACATTTTTCATCTCATCTGGAAAACCAAAATTTTTTGGCACTTGTTTCTTAGAATGAGCTTTCTCAATTTGAAATAGAAAGCTAACTCTATTTCAATTTCTTCACTTGATGTGAGCCTTAGACTATCAGAATAATTGTCCACACTTCTGAAAGGATGATACTTTTAAGGAGCTTCCTAGAGATAATGTGGTAGATGAGAGATATTTCTCAACGAAACCCTTCCTTATTGGAGTTTGGGAGTGACTCATACACTGAGACCAGTCACGCGCTAATAAGTTTTTGTAACGAAAGAATTGTCTTTACTTAGCTCACATCATCACTTCCATGTGCTAGACCTTGCTGCTGAACTTGCAGCCAGATGTGATCTATTCATATACAATAGAACTGTTACAAAATCTACTCTCCATCTGACCTTCAAAAGGTACAGCACACCGCATTTGCTCTTTATTGTGTCTGCACACTGTGTGTCTACAGCATCAATTATCAGGGAAATAATATGAAAATAAGATGAAAAAATGTGTTTTTCTACTGTGGATGAAAAATAAAAATAAAATCTGAACTTGACGAATCCAGTTCAAATGTTGACTACTAAAACACTGAACTTGCATTAGAGTATTTTTTCTTCGTTTGAGAATTAAGACTGTCTGCTTGAATTTGCTGCAGAAGCAAATGCTCATTTGTGTTATTTTAAACGTGTAGCCGAACTTGATGTCACTCAAAATTGAGATATATACGAGCCTGTTTCAATGGTTGGAAGAACGTAACAGTTAAATAACACACATTTGGTCAAAATAATCTACACATGTATTTGCAAGCTAGGCATTGAAACACGAAGAATTTGCAACTTTTTACTATTCCAAAGCATTTCCCAAATTTACAGTTTTCCACGTCGAGGAGCAGCGACCTACATTGAGGGAGACGAAGAGCAGCAACGACACAATCGGCACCAGATCGCAGGCCAGTTATAAGATGCTGCGACGCCTCCCTAGAATGGCTTCATTATTTTTACGAGCTCCGCATTTGCCACGAAGGGATCATTGGCTCTTGCAGCGACGTTTGTGCTCTTGAGACCTGTTTTTTGCTCTTACTTCTTTGTTTCGAGAGAGAAAGTTTGTGTACTTGCGAAGTTGAAAATAATGTTCGTGTTGCCGAGAAACTTCAGGTGTGTTGTTCGAAGTCAAACGATTATATAAAATTATTTTGACTTGTACTAGCAGCATTTTTCTCGTAATGATTAGTGTTATTAGAAGATAATAGAGGTATTTAACTTCATTCCACAGTAGCTAGCAACTTCTTCAAGTGTAATTCTGCTCTTCAGAAAAAAAATTTAAATGTTTTTCAAAAGAATACGAATACATTTTCATAAGTGTCGATTTTAGAAATTTACTGCAGTTGTTTTAGCAAATAAAAATAGGCCAAATTATGTGTGCTAGTTTTGAGAGAGGTTTGTTTTAAAAAAAGTGAATTCTCCGAAGCGTTAAGTTGTCATAAAATAACAATCAAAGTCTGCGGGGCTCTTCATCCTTTGTGAGATTGTGTTTCACTGGATATGAATGCACACCCAAATAAGTAAATGCTGAACTCATGAAAATTTTATTGAGAACCTCCAGTCCAGGTCTTAGGCTTCCCAATTGTGTTCATGACATGTGGGCCAATCTTCCGCCGTCTACTATTCAGCAAACCTAGCTAAGAGATGAAGTCCAACTTCATGAATATATAAAACAGGTTTCTTTAACTTGCTATAAATATAAGTATCTTAAACTTTTCATAAATGCAAATATCGTCAACTATTTTTTTCGTAAGTGCCTTTCAAGCTATCTTCGTCAGCCCATCAATGGGCATCACTCCACTACAGTACGCGTAAAAATCAAAATACTTTAACGCGTCTGAAATCGATGGGAATTTTTCTGTCTCCATCATAAGAGAAATTTTTTCAACAGGAATCTTCTTTATGTGGTGGTGCACGGTATAATATTTTGCAGAGCAATGTATAAGAGTTTTCGCTAACTATATTGACGTGGATTGCAAGACGGGACTCTTCAGGTCCGGTAAATGAACATGCGATCGCACTATCTGCTGTTTTTCGCTCCTTGCCTGTTATTTACCTGACAAAAAATTTGATTGAATTACATCCTATCAGTTCGCAACTTGCCACAAAAAAGTTGTTAAGATGTCTCTTAGTTCTTTAGACTGGCTGAGGAGAAAACTCTAATTAGTTTTTATTCAGTCATTAAGAAAGAGAAGTTGAGTGAAGATTCGAATTATACCTTCTTTCATTGAAAAATTTATGAGCTAGCTAGGCCAATTTTAGCATCTCATTTTTTTAAAACATTAGCATTCTGTCAAATTTTTGCGAGTAATCTGTTGACCTAAACCATTCAGACAACTTGTATTAAGCTGCACAGAAAATGATTTTCCAATAGCGGAGAATCGTCGCATCGTCATTGCTCCTTCTATTTCTTATTTAACAAATTCAATCGTGAAATTAACATCTTGCTTCAAATTAATTTTTTTTTCAAGAATTTTTGTTAGGGCATCAACTGGAACACCGCAAACGAAATGAAAAAAGTTAAACATAGACTTTTCTCATATAAAAAACAAACGTTCCGTAGCTCAATGATAAACACTGAAAACATTCATTGGCCAACAGTAACAAATTTCTGGGAATGATACAACGCAAAAATGTGACTCTCTAATGTCCTATCAACCGTATACGTACAAAGCTGTTTAAATCCATAACAATTTTGAGCTCAGTCGGGCATATTCTACCATGAAAAGCGGCAAAAAGCCTCACGGAGCTCTGACCTTTCCGTATATTCAACGCGGCACTGAAGCCCGGCATGACCCAAATAGAAAAAAAATTGACGAAATCAATCATATCACAGAAAAAGTTATGCGTGATGTTGTCAACTTAAAATACAGCACACATACTGATGATTCAAAACTCATGGATTCTGAAATTATCTGGTGACTGCCGATAATTTCTTACGAATTTTATTAAAAATGCACTTGAAACCAAAAATTTAACCACCGACGACAGATTTACTTCCAAACTTATTACCATGACTATTTATTGACTACTTGAATACTACGCTCGAGGTTTCTTATCACTCAAAGACCAGATCTTGAAATATTTGGCTTCCTATTAGCTAGTTCTAAGTTCCGGAATTTCATACTACGCGAAATTTGAAATGGGTCCAAATATTCAGGTTTCAAAAGCAGGCTTGAATTTTACATGGGTTGTGATTATTAGACAAATAGAAAACACTTGCAATAAAATTTATACAGTTACGCATTTCAAATTAATTTTCTAATATCATTTGAAGGGATTATACTTTCTGAAATTGTAGTCACAGTAACTTAGAAAAGTTAGGAATCTTGCGTGAATTTGCTAATTTCAAGCTAAAAGATAGTACAGTTTGAAATGGTCTACAGTTTTTAAGATGGAAATGCGAGCAAAATAAGGTGAAACAAGTAGCAAACAAAATAGTGTTTCTCAACTCAATTCTGAACCATAAATAGTGGGAGAGATATATCCCTTTATGGAGTGTCATAAAAAACTCCTGATAAAGAAAAACGTTGATCAGAATTTCAAACTGAACTTTCTCCCAGTATGCAATTAGATAACTACTTTGATATGCTTAGTTACTGTAATTTGGATTCATTTCGACCAAAATTTCAAACTGGACAACCCCTCAGCTTGAAATTAGCAAACCCATTCTATATCGCTAACTTTTCTTACTTACTTTGACTGCAATTTCAGACCGTATTGTCCCTCAGCATGTTTGATATCCCTACATAGTACGTTCTCGTAGCAGATTATAAGCATATTGTTTACTGTTAGATAATAAGTACGCTCTTGTAGAAGATAATAAGTACACATGTTGAATGTTTGATAATAAGTAGGCACTTGGTGCTTTGCTCGTAAAAATCAAAATGCTCGTATACGTAAATAAATCATTAAAATTACATCATTTTGTACACGGTTTTTCTTTGTGTGATCATATGCAGTAGGGACTTTGTATTTATGTTTAATTTTAAAAAACTATATCGTAGCTTTCCAAGTAAAAAATTTAGTGTTTAGGCAAAATTACCCAAAATTATTGCTTTTTTTTAATCAAATATAGAAAAACGTACAAATATAAGCACTCAAAGAGAAGTGTTTTTTCTATTTGTTCATATTTGTTAGGTAATTACATCTACCCGCTGCTGTTTTTTTATTGAAATAAAGTTACATAATACACTCACCTGTCTATTTAGTGCGCAATGAATACTCCTACTTTTACAGTTTGTACTGAAGGTGAGTAATGTAACTACGTTCTTCTCTCTTCAGATTTTGTGGTGGTGCGCACCCGTTCTGTATCTCGAAAAAGGAATAGGGAATTTAGATCACTCAACGATGTCGTTGCCAATGATTATCCAAACATTTATTTTCAAATACTCCTGACATTCGAGCTTGATTATGAACTCGAAGAACACAAACGTGCTCCGCATGCCAAAATTTGAATATGGTTATATTAGTCAAAATATTAACGGGCTTCAAATACTGGGGATGCAAAAGAGCTTCAGAATTTGAGCACATTAAGGCGTTCAAAGTTTCGTTGGAGAGCGTAGAATCGACTTTACTTACTCGCATGCGAGATTGATCTAAGTGCAGTTGAACAACTGGTCTGAATAACTCCCTCCCAAGTTTGATTTATTTCTTAGAAAACCAAGAACTGCTATGGAATGTTTGTTTCAAATTTTAATTTGTAGATGCGTATTTCTTTGTCCATCGTATTAGAATTTGATCTTGCAGAATACAATTTACATTTGGTGTTACTTATTGTGTGCGATGCTATGTAGTTTTTTCTTCCCACTTTCAGGCATCAATAAAAAAACATATTTTAATCCAAAGACGTCAATGTACGTAAAGAAATGGAGAAATTGAAAGGTTTGATTTGCTTTAATCCGAAATTCGAACGATCATCATTAATTAATAAGACATTACGTACTTAAATTTGGTAAAAGTTGAAAAGAATTTAACTTTAACGCTACTCTATTTTACGATCAACTTCAGATAATTTCGATTTTCGGTTTGAAATTGTTTGCTAATCCTAAAATTGCTAATTGTATAATACCCTGCAAATTATTGGTTTCGTGCAATGACAAAGAATCTGATTTGAAAGTGGAAGCAAAGTTCGTTTCACGATCATTGTAATAACTCTTGCAGGGTTTCGCATCCTGCAAGTTTCTTGAGCGGTTCCCCCGTGACAGCCGGAGCACGACCAGCTGAGCCCATAGAAGCTTAGCTGGGCCGGCTACACCGTCCTTCCATTTGACGACACAGTCTAGCCTCTTGCGGTCCATGTCCTCCAACCCGAGATGCTTCATGGTGATCACACTCTAGATTAATGCGGAATGCAAAAGCAAGGCATCTACGTCAAAGCGACGCGGTCAAAGACAAACTTTTCAACACCTTGGATTACCCTCAGCGTCCGGCAAGCTGCGCATAGTGTACCTACGATTTAAAAACATGGCCTGTGTCTTCTTAGATGATGCGTAAAGTAAATCTTCCTGCTAAAGCAACTCAGCGTCGAGGCAAACTGTGTAGCGTGTTGTGAGTTCAATGGAAAATATAATTTTACGGATTTCATGAATTTTGATTTCAATGTTACACTTGGTGACTACGAGGAGCATTGACACTTATAGTTGCTGTAAAATGAAAGCTAATTTGGGTGAGATTGAGCAGCGCCGAAACTTAGGCGTGGAATATCACTGCAACAAATAAAAATGTTAACAGAGGGGAAATTAAATCAGAGCAGAGTCATGAGGAGACTGTTTACCAATCTTGTATAGTTACTTAAATGAATAAGCGTTCATGAAGCAATTTTCATATGGTATTTGGCTGTTGGATGTAAATGATATGTTCCTAAAATTTGATCTGAGACTTGTGTCTGATTTCTTCGTTGAGTGTTGAATCCTCAAAATTGACCATTTATTTACAACTAAAGTTGTTACACAAGCGACATTATGGAAACGTTCATTCAATTCCATCAGAACATCAAAACACGCCTATATTTACGAACATATTCACATAACATGTTTGTATTCGCTAAACACATTTTCATTGCGTAAATGTTTTTAGCACCGAGTACTGCAAACGATCAAAAATAAGAGTCTACAGTTTTTGAGATGTAAACAGAATGCGAGCAAATGAAATGCAGGCCGTGAGGTAAGGGCTCAATATGTATTTAGCAGAAGAGAGTAATATGTTGGCTCGTTTATTTAGCAGTGTCTTTCATTGAAAATAAGTATGTGTTAAAGGTATCGGTTCAAGATGAAAAACGAACTTGGTTGCAGGAGAGTGTTCTTAGCAGGATTTACAATGTATTAGTTTCATTTCAAGTTTATCAGTTTTTTGATGATGAAAAACCAGCTTTGATGCAAGTGGGTGTTTTAATATGATTTACAGATGCTGTGGAAGTAACTGTCCCAGTTAACTCATCTTGCGATTATTAAGCTTTAATTACCGTTATGCTGAACCCCTCACAATATAGAAGAGCCAAATACGAAAATGGTTAAAGTGGGTTGAAAGGTTCAGGGCAAGGTTTAGAGTGAACCGAACTAAAATATGACTCACAAGTAAAAGATCAGAGCTTTCAAATAGTGAATTTGACATTTCGCTCAATTGGAAAAAGTACCATCAAAAATCATTTGCATATGTATTTTTTAATATATGCGAGGCAAAAACGATGAGAAAAAATAAATTCAATGACTTCTGGTGCTCCAGAACTGACACCTTCACAAGGACTTATGCGTAGAAAAGAACAATGTTACAATCATCTATTTTTTCGTACCTGTAGTAAGGGCTTAAGGAAAACTTAAGAAATCTTAAGTTTTTCTTTAAACTTAATATTCCTCTTAACGTATTTGAGGAAGTATGCTTTAGAAGGTTGGGTCGAAAAAACACGAGGTAGTTTACACATGGTTGATATGCGGAGGAGAAACGCCAGAGATGTAGAGGATCGCCATGAAAGAACCGATAGGAAAACACTGACCCTGTTTTAGGCATTTGAAGATTGTATTTGCACAATTTGAGGACAAATTTTAATGAATTACAACACGCACGACATTGGAAAAAATACATTATGTTATGCAAACAAGAAACTGCATTTAAGATTACCAAGACGTGTGCTGCAATGAGGTAATGGGGTATGAGAATTTGAGAGAGTGAATCATTTCTAACAAGCCCATTTTTGTCATTTGTCAAGATTTTTATTGCATGTAGAGATGTCCGTACCAAGTAAAGGTTAACCCGTTAGAACATTTTCCATAGGTACACGGAAAACGAATTTCTTGCTAGAATTTCTTCTGATGGCTAATGAGATTTTAAAAAGCTATGAAACAAAGCTGAGTTTTTAGCATTGCCGACTTGAAAGCAAAGCTTTCTTTTATCCTTTGAACGATGTTTCCTCCTGGGTATTTAAATCGATGATGATGGACTGCAACTTTCCATTTCAGCACATTCATCGTTTTATGTGAACCAAGTAAACGCTGTTTTCCTTTCAAATTGGAGTGTTAATTTCCACTTCAGCTCTCTATATTAACATGAGTGGATAGAATAAGAGAAAATGAAATACGTATCATGTAAATTGAGCTGTGCTCGGTTCAGTTGAATTTTTGCATATAGAATTTAAGACTACTGATGGTCAGGTATTCTGAACTGCCTTTTTGAAACGTGTTCAATCTTCATGGCTGCGAGAGGTTAACTAACGTAATGAAATTATTTTTCTCCCAGCCGCCAGATGAAATAATGAACTCTAGATTATTCTTTGAATTTCTGATAATGTTATGTTTCAGTCATACTTGAATTGCACAACATATATTTTTCAACTTTCATGTTCAAATAATAACGAAAATAAGATAAGATAACGGAAGGGAGAGTAGAGCTTGTATTTGTAAAATACAAGCTCTACTCTCCCTACCGTTATCTCCAGGAAAAATGGAGTAATGTTAGATCCAGAAAGCACCTTTCATCTTCTCTTAATTGATGATTTATATGCTTGAAGAGTTGGATTTGCTTCAAGACATATCTCTGCATTGAACGTGCATCCTTTCATTCCTCATATATCTCCCCACCACAGTACCACATCAGCGGACCTTGAATGATCGTTTGACACCAAAAATTCAGCACCGTCTCTTCCAGACCACCAGGAATATTACTGACATTGATGTACGGAGGTAATTCAGACTGAAGCATCGATTAAAAACATTGCTACATGGACGAATAAACCAGCTGATTGGGTCGCGGTCCAGTGACCGTGAGATCGCCTTGACATCTTCCAGATGTGATTACGAGTTAGAAGCTCAATTCAACGTCGAGAAATGAGTTAGAATTTGAAGTTGAATTTCTCTTGCTGACAAGCTCGACATTACTCGAAGACACTGGTAGGTGGCCAAATAATCTTTTTTGAATGCGTTGTTTAAACCCTGATGCTTCTTTGCCATTGAGTTGCTTCAACCTGATGCTGTCTTGTAATCTAATTGCTTTAAACTTGATATTGTCTTTCAATCTGGTTGTTTTAAACCTGAAGTTGACTTCCAATCGAGTTGTTTAAAGCCCTGAAGTTGTCCACAATCGAGTTGTTTGAAACCAAATGATGTCGTGTAATCTAGCTGTTTTAAACCAGATGTTATCTTGTAATTAAGTAGCTTCAATACTGACGTTTTGTTACCGATTTTTTAAAACGTTGATGATGTTTTGCAATGAGCTAGCTTAAACCCTGACATCTTGTAATCATGTTTTCTACATCATAGTGTCTCAAAATTGAGATGTTTAAACTTTGACTTGGACAACTAGAGGGCGGTGAGGGAACGACGGACATTAAGAGGAGCAGTGAGGGATCTACAGCAAATACAAGAGGAGTGGGTGTGAGGGATCAAAGAACGACAAAAGGAGGAGTGAGGGATCAATTTACTTCAGGAGTGGGTGTGAGGGATTAACAGATAACATGAGTGGGTATGAGGGATGTATAAATAACAAGGTGAGCAAAAAATCAGAGATCCCAGAAATATCCCCCATACTACATCTAAATGTCGTGCGAAGAAATAAAACAAGTATTTCTTAGCTTATACTTAGCTTCACGGAATAATATATTTTTCACTGTCGTGCGTGCTCGGTAAGTTTCACACGAGTTAGATTATCACTGATGCAGGAGTCTAATTTCAGGCAGAATTAAGACACGGAGAGTTTCATTTGCATAATTTAAATGAAGGTTACGCATTTTCAATTGAGTTCATTGAGAGCAGAAACCCTGCGGACATTCTCACAGAAGCAAATTAGATTTACCTTGAGTCGCCTTTAATTCCGGCTATGGAAGATAATTCAACATCCGCTTGTGAGTGACCCACAGCAGGCAATCGAGTAGCGAGTTTACGAGACTCGCATTTTCCATTCGCATATTTCCATTAGTTTCTGGAGAGAGTCTCGCATTTTTGGTGTGTCGGAGCGACAGTCTTTCCGATAATCCAGACAATTTAGGATCCTATGCCAAGGCGCTGCTCAACTGCCGCTCCACGGCCCACTCTCTGAATACCAACACAGCGTCTTTGAATATACAAACGGGGCTCGAGCGGCTGACGCGTGTTGCCCTCGCCGAAAGAACGCGACCTCGACACAGGAAATCGAAATTTCAGTGAAGGTAAAAGTACGATTGGCAGTGCAAAGGATGAAAAACGAATTGTGGTTTTTCCGAACGAGGTGAATTCATTTTCATGCGTTGTAAACGGATGTGAAGTCCCCGAGTGCGAACGGTCCGCTAGCTTTGCTCTGTTACATGATGTTTTGTAACGAGATTTCTACAAAATGTGGTTTTTGAAACAGGTTTTTCGTTGCTCTTCGCTGAGACTAAGCAGAAATCTGGAACTCCGTAACACGTCATTATAAAAGGTTACTTTTCATTGTGGAGTAAGGAGAAATAGCTCACAGAGTTCTGAATTTAAACTTGCAGGATTTACAAGTCTTGTTGTGAGCTGCATGTTCCACAACATAGTTCTAATAATACTAAAATATACTAATCGTGCTTCACAATAGCTGTTAATGAAGTACAGCATGTAGGTACAAAGATTGGTTATTGAAACTCGCTGTAAAATAAATCGTTTGTTTTTCATTTTCAAATGTTACAAAGATTTATTGCAGAGTTGATTTGCTCCATGACAAGTAATCGAACTACAGATCCGAAAGTAAACCCATTATATCATTCATTCAATATCACAGACCATCGAAGTTTATGACCATTAACAGCACGGGGTCTGGGACATAACACTTGTCAGGCCTCAGCTGAAATAGAAACGTTAGAAAAATGGAAGCATAACGATAGCTTCAGTCAGATTTGAGGTGCGCTCATCCCGTTACAAGTGAGTGTTACATCCGCTGTGTGCACCTGTGGAGTCAGGGATGTGTTACCATCAGTTCTGAGACTGTGTACATTGGATTGTGTACATTGGACTGTGTACATTGGACTGTGTACATTGGAATGTGTACATTGGACTGTGTTCGTTAGACTGTACCCATTGGACTGTGTACATTGGACTGTGTACATTGGACTGTGTACATTGGACTGTGTACATTGAACTGTGTACATTGGACTATGTCCATTGGACTGTATACACTGGACTGTGTACATTGGACTGTGTACATTGGACTGTGTACATTGAACTGTGTACATTGGACTGTGTGCATTGGACTGTGTACATTTGACTGTGTACATTGGACTGTGTACATTGGACTGTGTACATTGGACTGTGTACATTGGAATGTGTACATTGGACTGTGTACATTGGACTGTGTACATTGGACTGTGTACATTGGACTGTGTACATTGGACTGTGTACATTGGACTGTGTACATTGGAATGTGTTCATTGGACTGTGTACATTGGACTGTGTCCTTTGTACTGTGTACATTGGACTGTGTACATTGGACTGTGTACATTGGACTGTGTACATTGGACTGTGTACACTGGACTGTGTACATTGGACTGTGTACATTGGACTGTGTACATTGGAATGTGTTCATTGGACTGTGTATGCTGGACTGTGTACATTGGACTGTGTACGTGCTATTTGCAGTTAATGGATTGTGCATATGCGCCACTTCAACGTGTTCAACGCCCAAAGATCCACAACTTTTCATGAAATAGCAGATGTGTTTGAATTTATTTTGCATACCATTTAATGCATGCAAGTGTAAATAACATAAATGTGTATGTAATTATTACAAACGTTGCTTAAAATTTTTTCCTTTGATGTTTTACAATATCTAGTTAAAATCCCAGCACATCATTTAAATTGAATTCGACACGTGACAGAAACAAATTATACTCAGAAATAATTGTCAAAGTGTTTAGTTGCTTTTTCCGTGTATATTTGGCAAGACAAACGCTAGTTACTCTATTTTTAAAAGAAAGATTTTTCCATCTTAGAGTATCTCATGAAATGGAGGGATTTGAATTAATTCTTTTGAAAATAAATCCATAACTCGTTCGATTATTTGATACGTTGGACCGCACAATTATGTTACTCCTAATTCTAAGTAGAGTTCACTGCATAATTTCCTGGGGCACATGTTTCATAACCGTTACTGATGGATAATGTGGATGGTCCTTGTTCGGGCGCCACCCTTTTGATAATGTCCTTGTCTTAGGGAGATCTGAGGGTAGTTAGTTGATCGATAAAAAGCCGTATTAATAAAGCCGTAATTTCTGAGGATGATTATTACGCTAACGAAAATTTCAAGATTGCGACAGAGGTCCGTTTCACAAGTATCTATGATACGCGAGCTGAGTTTATTTTAGGGAAGCATTAATTTTCCCTCCGTAGTACAGAGGCACCAGTCGACCCATCTTGCCGACGGCTTAAAAGTTACATTATTCTTAGATATTAGTAATCTAATTGAAATAGATTTGATCGACAACCAAACTGTGAGTTAAGCGAATTTGCTGCAATTTGTAAAAAACAGAAGATGCTACCCTATGTATAGCTAGCATGTTGCGCATCATAAAAAGTACCTTGTATTTTAGAAAGATGATACGCTTCATCGAAAAAATTATGAAAAAATACATTGCGCAATTGAAAGCAAATGGGACCTAGATTAGAAACATCGTGCAAGACTACATTATTATCTTAGAGATTTCGTTATTAAAAAAAATTGTCACGACAAGCAATCATGATGAAAATTTCAAATTCAGGCTTTACGAAGTGAGTTTCACACAAAGTAGTTTTTATTTGAGATCAATTTTTGAAACTATTTCGCTACTTTAATTAAACTTTGGCTCATTTCGTTCACTTTTGACAACCTAAAACACCTTTAACCTTCCGTTTTGGGCATACTCAACAGAACTTATTTTTGAGCATTTGATCTTCCGTAATTTTGAAAACCAGAACAAAAACTGAAACATACAAATACGATGTAATCCTGCATTTATTTGGAGATTTTCTAGAACGTAATGAGCATCTCATCGTTGCTTTGTCCGTCAATGAGGTGTTTTGTGTTTCTCGCATTATTATGGCTCATTGTTTTTTATTTGTTGTTATCTGAAGTATTTTTAAAATGAGGGTCAATGCATTCGAACAATTTGTTCTAATGAAAATATGTATTAAGATGGCAATATAATACATATAATTTTCTTCTGAATTTATATTATATCTGAATGGTTAGC
The DNA here is from genome assembly GCA_014220935.1 of Platorchestia sp. MABIK. Taxonomy (NCBI): domain Eukaryota; kingdom Metazoa; phylum Arthropoda; class Malacostraca; order Amphipoda; family Talitridae; genus Platorchestia; species Platorchestia sp. MABIK. Next base: position 40,265 of record JACJUY010002398.1, on the reverse strand, counting down.
CGGGATTTATTTTATATCTGAATGGTTAGCCGGGATTTATTTTATGTCTGAATGGTTAGCCGGGATTAATTTTATATCTGAATGGTTAGCCGGGATTAATTTTATATCTGAATGGTTAGCCGGGATTTATTTTATATCTGAATGGTTAGCCGGGATTTATTTTATATCTGAATGGTTAGCATGAAATTTATTTTATGTCTGAATGGTTAGCCGGGATTTATTTTGTATCTGATAGGCTAGCCGATATTTATTTTATATCTGTTAGGTTAGCCGGGATTTATTTTATGTCTGAATGGTTAGCCGGGATTTGTTTTATGTCTGATAGGCTAGCCGGGATTTATTTTACATGTGATACCGGGATTTATCCCAAATGATTTTGTGTCAAGTTAGAATAGGTTCGGTTCATTTGAATGAAATTTAATTTTAGGTTGCGAGTTTGCCATTAGTTTAATTGCTCATTTGAACAGAGTTTACTACAGCGTAAAGTTTTTTCTTAGCATCAAAAATAGAATGAAATTATTGTTGCACTTCAGTGATTTCCCCAACTTCTGAATCCAACATTCATAGGTGAACAATAATGACACGTGTTTTCATTCGTCTGTTTGGTTGCACTGCATTCAAAATTTTCATTGCAAAAGATTTTTCAAATTAATTCTCTCCTAAATCATTACTTCTCGTGCACCTCACACTGTGACGTCTTCTGTTTGAGCTTGTTAGATTGGAGCTCCGGAGCGTCATACCCGGGAATGTTTTGTTTGAGCTTGTTAGATTGGAGCTCTGGAGCGTCATACCCGGGAATGTTTTGAATTTTATGCGCTTTTGAATATTGCTGAACTGCTTGAAAAACACACCTCTTTGTTTGTGAGTCAAGTGGCAATGAAAATTTTTCCCGCAGTACATCCTTCATTGAATGTAAAAAGTTCGACGGTAATGAAAATTAAATGAAATAGATTGATTTATGGGAAGTCTCACTTTTAGGATAAAAAGGAAAATCAACGTGGCTAAGAATATCATGAAAAAAAAACGTTTCGGATTATAAAAAATCCATCTTCAGTGTTCTGAAATACAATAAATTGAAGTATTGAAACATTGTAATTATTAATCTTCTGAATAAACCATATGTAAGATAATAAGATTAAAAAGATTTGATAAAACATAAAAAGCCATACAAAATATTAACATACAATGAAAAGTTTCACCGCCGTATCACATTCGTTTATTGACAGACGTTTTCTTAAAGTAAATGTATATCGACTCTAAAATGCGGAGATCGGATAAATTTGATGTTGAATCCGAAATTTTAAAATTTGCATGTTTAAAAATGTGGTCTTTCTTTACAATTACAATGTTTATAATTTATAATTACAATGTTTTAATACTTCAATTAATTGTTTTTCAGAACACTGAAGATGGATTTTTATTATCCGAAACGTTTGTTTTTTATCATGATATTCTTAGCCACGTTGGTTTTCCTTTTTATCGTAATGGAAATTAGTTATGAAAAGGAGTAGGGAAGGTTTTATGATTTTTTCATCTTCCTTAATCTGCTTGACAACTTTCCATTGATTGATCAGGGTTCCTATCCGTAAAACCAAATGTTGCTTGAATTTCTTCCTATAATTTTGGATTTATTGACTAGAATGACGGGGAGATATTCTTTTACAAATGATGCAAGTCGAACAACTTGTTCAATTTCACTCGTGTTCGTGAGCATTGTTTTCTGAAAAATCAAATCATTTTAAAATAATTAAAAGTTTTATAGGACTCTATTCATCGATTATATGAAGATTAGAAAATATCTCAATTTTAATTAATATGATGAAAAATTTCTCGTTATCTTTGTAATACCAAACCCTGTACCTTCACTAGAAACTTATCACACAGACCCATATTTTTCAGAAGAATTTCCATGTGTAGAAAATGTTGAAGAAAACCATTTTCTTAATCGGGGATTTAGTATTAATTTGTAATTGATATTTTATGTTTTCATTCAAGGACGTTCGGTACAGTGTGCCTTTATCATTTGCAAACCGCCTTCGACCTTCTAGACACGACATTCTAGCGAACCATTCTCAGAATGTTGCGCCTGAAAAACCTCAGACACGCTCCAGCATCTACAGCACCCAGCTACCTCTTCTCTTCAACTACGGAGTCAGCCTGATGGGGAGCCAGTGCCTCCTACGCTGTCCAGCGCTTCAGCAGTCTTGCGTCTTCTCTTCCACACCGTCGTCATGTGGATTTCAGTGAGGGAAGGCTTGGTGATAAGTTGGTGCATTTCTCCAGATCGTTCCACACTAGCCTTCACATGGCTGTAGTTTTCCGATCTCGAGCCGTTTCTCTAAATTTTGCCCCGTGATTTGACAACGACAACGTAAATTAGAAAACTTTAATACATTCCAGGTGTAAGGTATACTGCCTAATATGTTTACTCAGAAAACTTCTACTTAAATCTATTCTCAGCAGCTTTTAATCCTACCACCGTCAAATTTTTTACGTGTCGTGAAATTTTTCTCAATCAGTACACGGTCACGGTTATTGTCAAAATTGATGGGGGCGGACGTCGAGTGCACCAATTTCCGACTTCCTTCTTACCAAGAAGTCTCCGACGTTTCTTCACGCTAAGACGCCTTTCGTTGTTTATTTACTACTACTTCTATTATTATGCATTGCAACACTAAAATAACTTGCAATATTGCGTCATCCTTATCCCCACTCTATTTTTTCAATAAAAGATCGATTGCACGAAGCAGTACGCGCAAAGAAGTAGGGCAGGAGATCGACCGCTGAAATCTTGTGGTGGTCTCAAATATCGAGTTAAACCTTCAAATTTATGGAAGGCGCTTCCTCAAAACGAGACCTCAGGGAGCGATGGAAGCCCTCCATTTATTGGTGACCTGATCGCCTTGAAAGACTCACTTCCCCTTTCATCACCGCCTCAAATGCTTGCCAACCTTTTCAAAGCAGGCGAATCGAATACGAGTGAAAATAACAAGTCTTTGAAAATACTTGCAATATAATTGCAATCCTGCTTTTAAGACGTTTTGAAATATTCTACGCTAGTTGAAGCAAATTATAAATGAACTCTCTTTAGAAAACATGCTTCATTTTCTGTGGAATTTTCTTGAAGGTCTCTCAATTTTTTTCTGTTAACTAAATTAGAGGATGAAAAAGTGTTCATATTCAAAGGAGCACGAATAATCTAATTACAGTTGTGAATACGGCACTTTGCGATCTTTTCGATGATTTCAAAAAGATAAGAAATTGGCATTCACATTTACAACAACAAAGATACGTACGATATATTTGCATTCCTGTTAAATGCACTTTACCGTTTTTATCAACGTGGGCTATAATAATGAAAAATTATCATTTGCATGAATAATGTTCGATTTAACGTGTTTTTACCTTAAGGGGCGTATCCTTTTCTACGTGGGCGTATCCATTTCAAAAAGTACATTGAATGGAAAAAATTAAAATCCAAGCGTGAAAATGGTGCACTGTACATGCAATCCCAATCTACTTCAAATGATTTTAAAATCCTTTCAGTATGGTAAAATGATCAAAAACAGGTAATAAACGTTTACGAAGAGCACTTTCAATTTAATTTCGACCATATTATCAATGGTAGTAATTCTAATAAATTTAAGTTAACGGGATGTGAGGAAGCACATTCATTTTTGGCCGGAGAGATTAAAAATAGTTTTTTTACAAACATGGAGATTCGGAAATTTACCTAAACACTACTGATTATGTCGATGAATATAAGACAACTAATCTTCATCGGCAAATCTCAGAAAAAAGAGTATTTTGTGTTATGAAGTCGCATCTGTTCTAATTTTACAAAATGAATAAATTTTTCAGTTGCCTGACGAATCTCTGAGGTGTCTAAATTACATCCAATTCTCAATAAATCATTATTCAATATTCCCCGAGGGATCTTAAAGCTGAACTTATTTCGGTTTCAGGTAAAATAAAATACCGAGGCCACAGTTTGCAACAGCTACGTAGAATCAGAAGAAAGCCGACTTCGAACTTTCTGGACGAAAAAATCTCTAACCCCCCAAAAATAAAAAACACTCACATTGGATAAACAAACCGACAGCGTGAGGTAAACTTTGTACTTGCAGTTATTATTTAACTACTTCTACGGGAATTGGTTACTGTCGAAATTATTTATCGATTTCAGTCGTCCGATTTAAAGGTCTATTTCAGTTTTCAAATGGCCTGTGTTAGGATGCTGCAGGTGAGTAGTTTTAAGACTTTCCAGTATCATTTGAAATTTGAACTGAAAAGTTTCCCCTGAGAAAATACATTTACATGAAATATGTCTATCCCCGAAGCAAGATGCGTTCGGAAACATTGTGTCATAAATTGTAGGCATTTGGTTGAAAATATAATTGTGGAAAATTGATGTTTTTGCCATATAAAGAACTTGGAACACCAGCGGTTTAAATAAGTACTTTGCTGTGATTTTTGTCATGTAGTTTATGCCAAATATGACACTCTGCGCAAGAGAGAGTAGATTCCGGTTACTAGTTGTGTAAATTTTACAAACATCATCCCACAGAACACATAGATGGGTTATTATTTAATATTTCCATTTCAGAATGAGACCGGTAGAAATTCTTTTCTATCCTTTTTCAAAATCAAATAACTACTAGTAGTGCACATCAAAATTCCTCGTTAAGAAGACAATCTCTACTTAGTGATAAATTTCCTGCTCCACACTATACAACGTTTTATAAATTGTGACTCCCCGTTTGGGGGAGGCTTGGGAGTAGTTATATTGAGCAACACCCTAAGGAATACGGCAGCAAAGAAGCACACGAAGCAGCGGAGCCGACTTTAGGGTAACTTAGGGAGTCTAGGGTAAGGCTGCCGCTGCAGGCTACATCCAATTTGGGTCACGATGAGCGTCTCATGCAACGCTTCACTTGAAATTTGGCTGCGTTGCTCCCTTTACATGGAAATAAAATGCTTCGGCCGTGCAATCGGGGTATGATGAAGACTTTCGCTGCCTCCATGCATGCTACAAGGCGCTTGAACGCACTTAATATGCGCCGCTAATGCACGGCCTCCGCATCTTATTGGTTCGAGTGTTCGGGGGCTGCATCCCGCCGAAATCGGACGGGATTGCTTCCTGAAAATTTTATTCTGCTAGGGGAATTTTTTGGCAAATCATGTACGCTTTTAATTTTTTCTGTTTTCGGTGAAGAGTGGTTGTAAAAATAAAGCAGTAGCTGCGCAAGTTTCAGGGTGTTGACAGCTAATGAGCATTTAATAATTACTTTTTTCTACGAGATGATACTATTCTTGGAACTTGGTTTTGCTCAATTCTCATGGCTTTTTAGGTCTCATTCCTTTAATTTTTATTCTTTCATATTGAATGCAAAAAAAACGAATGAGGTCTGTATGAATTTATTTCGATTTTACAGATTAAATCGAAAATAGATTTTAGTTAAACAGAACTATGCGCAACGTGAAATGAGCTGTTCTACAGCCTTGAAATGTATTTTTAAAGTACTGAACTTTGCCTTATAATCCAGGAATTAAAATCTCCCGCTGGATTATCTGAAATGTGTGTTGAATTCTTTTCACTTCTCTCACTAGATTGACAGCCATTAAAGCACTTCACTATATTGAAAAACATATATATGTATTTTCCAGTGAATGTAAAAATATATGTATATTGCGGTGAATATACAAATATATCCATGTATATTACAATGAATACAGAAATATATAGATGTATATTACAATGAACGCAGGAAACTTCATCAATTATTGGCAACATTTACAAAAGAAATTCCTCGTAGTTTTTGAGTGTTCAGCCTGAGAGATGTGATCAATTGCTTTAGAAATGCAAGTTTGATGCTGGGACACAAGCTGGACGCTTATTATTCCACATGCAAGCGGCAGAAGCTGCGGTCTCTGTTCTGTTGGAATTTATTGTCTTTGATGAAGAGCTCTATTCTAGAACGGAGTTATTTTCCGCATAATGTGACAGCGGCAACTTTAGAGAAAACTTTATTCCGATTCAAAGGTTTTCAAATTAATACGAAATGCTGTTCATATTGAGCAATAGTTTACTTGAAAATACGAGCAAATTTGAGAACTGGAGTATTTTATCACAAATTGCCACCACACCCTGTCGCACACTTCAAAGTGCGTGTTTTCGAGATGCACCCCACAAAATTCATTGCTTAATAGACTTTATTTTCCTCAACTGCCATTTACATTCCGTCTATTAACACAATTGCCATTTACATGATATCTTACTACATGATCAGAAATTCTTGGCAATTCGATGTGGCAGAAAAATTTTTTTTAATATACACTGGCATACTGCCCCAGTCACACACTATATATATATACAGAGGAAGCAAACGGTGTCTTCTCTTTTCTTTATTTAGTTATTCAGTTTGAAATGTTCTTAAGAGGCGTAAAATTTGGCCCAATTTGCCGGTTTAGTCATACTAGGGCAAAAATAGCAAAGCAAAAAACGGCACGAAAATTTTTATTTTGCTTCAAAATCTTAATCTGTTCGAAACATTTTTCGCACCTAGTTTTTCGATCCATTGCATTACGCAGATTGCAGCTCAACAAATCTTTTTCACACCAGATTCATCTCCAATACTGTTTGTTTGCTCCTAGTATCACTGTCTCAAAACCTCAGATGCTTGTTCAATGTATAGTTTGCTCAACTTCTGATCCAGCTTCAGATGCAGCTCCAGGAAAATTTCGATGTAAATTTAATACGAAATTTTAGGCGTCACGTAGCTCAGGAACTTTCAGTAAACTTCAAGTGTCAGTATAAAAGGACTTTTTTACTCAAATCCAAGTGAAAACAAAAGTGGATTTTCTTAGTAAGCTACTTCAATTAAAAGTAAAGGGTAAAAGCCACAAAGATCAACATTGTTTTTTTTTCAGAGTGGAACTGAGTTTGCTAGCGAGGCAAAATTTCCAGTGTTCAACTTTCAAGCTTCAGAGGCTGTAGCGTCGCTTTGCCTCATTTTTTAAGCTACGACAGAAAACTTGCATGAGGTGCACGTTCAGTTTTAGTGCAAACTGGAATGTAACTAAAGTTGATGTACAAACGGGGTCACTTAGAGGCCGCTGAATTACAAAATACGGCTTGATCTGCCCAAAGGCATGAATTTTTCACCCAAAACTTAATTCAACGGAAAAAATATAATTACGGCTCTTCCAGATGGAGCTTTACAATCTTATCTAACTGCCTCACAATTTTCATTCTATCATCAGTACACAATCATTGCACCATCAAACCTGGATTCCCTTCTAGGAATCGCAATGCTTGTCAAATTTTCTATCTTTAAGCTTATAAAACTTTTAGAATCTTGTTTGGATGCTTCAAAGCTTCTCTGTGCACATGGTCATCACTGGCCACGCTTTGAGCCCATTGTCAACGTCCGTAAAATTTTAGTGCCGTACATTCAGTAATAGATGAAAAAAATAGAATAGCCAGCTTCTACTAACACATTAGGGGTAATTTAAGTTTTTGACGAATACATTAGAAAAATTTCGGGTTCTTTTTGAGCCAATGCATCTTAATAATCCCATGCAAATACAAAATGTTCCAAACGATAATTTTGAGAAGATATTTCTATTGGTTTTACCAAGATTTCATAGAAATAATTTTCCCTCTCATTATATTATTTCCTGCATGTGAAGTGGAAGAGTATCAACCACTTTTTTCGTAAGAAATTCAGCCCCAAACGAAACCACCTGCCTCAATGAGGTATGAATTCTGTAAAGCCCTTACATAACAATGATATTCTTTTTTGTTTTCTCGCTTTCTAGATTTCCATGGGGAAATTTTCAGTCTTCTCTAGGAAATATAACATCTTCTGTATAATAACGTCAAGACCCTGCTTTAAGCAATATCATAAAAGCAGCGTTCAAATTTGATTCTCACTTGCAGTATTGTGAATACTTGTTCCATAAATCTTCATTTTACTGATAATCTTACGAAGAATTATTCACCGTTGTTACCCGATGTTAGGAGTAACGAGTGGTTTAGTGTAAGATCTTTCCATAATTTCTAAAAAAAAATTATGGCAGCTAAAGTGACGCACAGCTATTTTTCTCAAACTTTTATCACAAACAAAAGGTTCCAGGCCTCTTTCTAATGAACTTACGGACAAATAATAGCTACGATGCAAAATATCGATAACACAAACTCAATTTGTCGGAATCAGGTTTATCATCAAGATTATAAGTAAAAATACACTCACTTGAGAAGCCAAAATGAAAGCCAATCAGTGCTTTATATTGGGAAAATGTCATTCTTGAAAAGAACTCTGAGAATGCTAAACTAAACGTTCTCTGAAAAGCATTTACGGTCATAAATGAATGCGAAGTATGATGCACTAATTTGTGCTTGGGTGAAGTGCATATTGGTACTTATTTTTAAAACATTGTTTATACTTTGAATCGGGAATTATTTAACGTACCTAGCCTATCACACGGTCTTGATTACGGCATAATCACCAAATTTCTTCTCCCAAAACAGTCCCACTATTTTGCAATATCGCCATGCCTCCTAGCTCAATACAGTCCCACTATCTTTGTAACATCATCATGCCTCCTAGCTCAAAACAGTCCCACTATCTTTCTAACATCATCATGCCTCCTAGCTCAAAACAGTCCCACTATCTTTCTAACATCATCATTCCTCCTAGCTCAATACAGTCCCACTATCTTTGTAACATCATCATGCCTCCTAGCTCAAAACAGTCCCACTATCTTTCTAACATCATCATGCCTCCTAGCTCAATACAGTCCCACTATATTTGTAACATCATCAAACCTCCTAGCTCAATACAGTTCCACTATCTTTGTAACATCATCATGCCTCCTAGCTCAATACAGTCCCACTATCTTTGTAACATCATCAAACCTCCTAGCTCAATACAGTTCCACTATCTTTGTAACATCATCATGCCTCCTAGCTCAAAACAGTCCCATTATCTTTGTAACATCATCATGCCTCCTAGCTCAATACAGTCCCACTATCTTTGTAACATCATCAAACCTTCTAGCTCAATACAGTCCCACTATCTTTGTAACATCATCAAACCTCCTAGATCAATACAGTCCCACTATCTTTGCAACATCATCATGCCTTCTAGCTCAAAAGAGTGCCCCCATCTTTGCAACATCGCCATACCCCCAAGTTTTAATTAACATCTTGGCCTCTAACAGCCATACTTCACACACGCCTCATTTTCCTCGATGCCTCCAGCGAGGTTCGAATGGTGGAGCGTTTCCCCGTCGACGATCTCAGCTACTCGTCAAAGGAACCTTTCCGGAGTTAATATTCCTCATCAACCGCAGCCGACCACAAAAGAAGAGCAGAAGAAGAGCTGCAATGACGCAGTCCGCCTTATCAGTTATGGTCTTCAGAAGACCGGTGCTGCACTCACAGAGTGATAACTTCTCGAGCGCACCTTCTGTTTGTTGTTCAGAGAGTGGCGTGTCCCGCACCTTAGAAAAGAGGAAGTGAAGAAACGGGATAAGGACTTAAATTATAACTTACAGTCTTTATCTTCTGGTCTGTTGTTGAAAGTGTGGCGCGTCCAACCCCTTAGAAAGTGGAAGAGAAGAAACAGGAGGAGGACTTTGGTGATAACTTCTAGTGCTTACGTTCTGTTTGCTGTTGAGAATGCAGCATGACTCAAATTTTATAAAAGGGAAGTGAAGAAACGGGACAAAGACTTAGGTGATACCTTCTAGCATTTACATACCTTTCAGTTGATGCTGAGAGTGTTGTGTGTTGTGCACTTTATGTAGAAAATGAAAATGAGAAAAATCTTTGAGGGCGTTTGAAGAAAACTCTTTGAGAGCTCCTTTTATGAGATAATTAAAGCATGGTTTATTGCTCAGCTTGAAAGAAGAGATCATTGAATTTCGTTTCATACAGATCTTATTTTCCCCACGTATTGTCTCCAGGTGAATCAAGATGGCTCGTGTTTTGCACTTTCGCGAAGTTAGAAAATAATCATAATTAATCTACACAGTGCTCATAAATCACATCTGTGACACACATGATCTCTTCTGAATGAAGAGGTGCGCATGCGTTTTCCGTTCGCATATCACCAAGAAAAAGAAAAATTCATTTTTTCACACATAATAGGAAACTGGAGAGCACGTTCTGCAAGAGATTAACAGTGCGGCTCCAGCCGCCTAGAAGAGCAGGATATAGTTGAAAGTTAGGCAAATCAGACTTATTACATAATTTAGATCTCAGACCTTCACGTTGCTATTGAAATGAGCCCACTTCGATCACGCAGAGAAATAAAATTTGGTATAACACGCCAAGTAATTGTAGAACATATACAGTTTTATATTTTCGTGGTGAGATTTTGCGATCATTATGGAAACCTTGTGTTCCATCTGGTACTCAGCGTTACATCATATTTGAAACACGTGTATGTGTGCAGAAATATGACTGAAGTTACCCGTGCGTCCGACTTCATCAAGTTGCCTCTCATAGAACTTTTGTTCAGTGATGTTTTATGGCTATTGATTTTTGTTCTCCGTTTGACTGAGGTATTTTCTCTACAATTAGATGAATGAAAGAAACAAAAATTGTAATCAGCTTGGTAATGAAACATGGATCTGAATGACAGTCGTGGCTAAAGAAATGTGAGAGTTCTGGCAAATATGAAAAGTTAGTACTGAAATAACGTCAGTTTTGCTGTCATTGATAATATAATTATATTACTTCATAAATGTTTTTGTAAATTAACTAATGATGTGAAAAAAAGTTGCAATCTCTGAATGTCATTCTGCTGGTGAAAATTCCCTCGTATTTTTTTGGCGCATTAATCAGTTGTAGGATTTTGGAGACAACGTGTTTCTAATCCGTCAAGTGTGCGTGCAGCGGATAATTTTAGACAAATCTTTACTTCAAAAAAGGTCAGGACATCGAAACTCATGAAATTACTCACCTGGAAGCACGATAGAAAGATAAAAAGTAGAAGAAAGTAAAATCCATTCTTAGAATACAATTTGTTTGCTTAAATTCAATTTGCTCTCTTCCTATTGTAAATAAAGTAATTATTGTTCTTTGATTTAAAATTTTCAAAGTAATTCTTACACTAATTATTCTTTGGGTGAACCTTTTTTCATGGGTAGATTTTAACAGATTCGATCGTTTGAGCAAACATTATTTTCTAATTATTACCATAGTTATTTGTATAAACTTTTCATCTACTTAGTGATGGCAGTTTTGCTCTATTATACTCTGTTAATAACAAACATGTAATTCAGCAAATGATATTTTGTAAATCTTTCATTTATATTTTCATTGTAAATCGCATCAAGCCGCAGTCGGAGCATCTGAAACGCAAGAAGCAAATCTTCAGGAAGTTTTTCTTAACTTCTCTCTGCAAATAAGCCCAATTTTTCTGCATTCTTGCGCTAGAAAACCAAACTTCATGCCCAAATTTTCCTAACTTCTGATAGACTTTAGGAAGCGCCTGTTGTGTATGAAATTTGCTTTGATGAAACAGCAGCGAATGGAGATCGTGGGCGCAAACTGAGTCGTTTTCAAATCACGTACGAAGGTATCGCCTTCTGTAATGAGTCATTTTCAAATCACTCACGAAGGTATCGCCTTCTGTAATGAGTTATTTTCAAATCACGCACGAAGGTATCGCCTTC
>JACJUY010002398.1:0-28553 GCA_014220935.1 Platorchestia sp. MABIK | reverse complement strand
TTTTCAAATCACTCACGAAGGTATCGCCTTCTGTAATGAGTCATTTTCAAATCACTCACGAAGGTATCGCCTTCTGTAATGAGTCATTTTCAAATCACTCACGAAGGTATCGCCTTCTGTATCGTTCGTTACTTGCCTGAATCGTTCGATGCTGGATTCTAGCATCGAACATGAGACGTGACCTATTTTTATTGCTTAAGAGTGCTTAATCGAAGTCACACAGTCAAATGGGTCAGAGGATCCTTATACGTGAGGTTGATTCTGTTCCTTTGAATAGTAATAATGGTGATGTATGGGATTCCCTGTAATTTTTTTACCGATATCTCTGCATAAATTTGCTGCAGTCATAATTTTTTGAAGATGAGAGATGGTAATAATTCAAATTTAAGGTTTCATTATATACAGAGGAATGCCTATTAAATAGTATGTTCGATTCTGAGTTCGTTCCAAGAGCTCCCTTTCGTATTTTCCATCAGAGCACACTCACCGACATCTTTACAATGAGGAAATAAGTAGAAATGTTTTACGTGCTTATACTCAGACCAAAAATTCACTTGAGTTGAAAACCACATTTTGTAATAGGATATTATGAGAATACTGTAAGGTAGGCAAATTCTCCCTTAAAACTGCCGACACAATTTGGGATGAGGAAGTACTCCAGTTCTGTGTGTTTGCATATCCGGGCCCAAGTGGAACTGCTCAGCAGCTGCCTTCATGGAATGCAGGATACTTTTAATAGTGTGTACACCAAGCCCTTACTTCGGCACTTGTTTGTCATTTGACTGATTCTTGCGTGCTGTTGCATCTGCAAGTTCTCCCGATCTCACTTCTCATTGATCTATTATCTGGCAGATTGTTGAGTGTTTAAAAATTACAAACAGTTACCAGTAAGTTGCCACAATCTCAGCTCTCACTTATCTATTATATATAAGATTTTTGAGTACTGGCCAATATCCAAGTTACCTCAGCAAGTTCTCGAGTTTATTAGTTTAGTTCGAACTTTTTTAAGAGAATTTAGCTTGATCAGAAGCACATATACCATATATTATTATCAATTACAAATATTCAATTTAAGTATTTTTGGATGCTTTTCAATTTATTACAGTTTTTAAAAATTATCGTTCAAGTTGTTCCACCAAGAAAGACTTTATCATCTCAAACTCATTAAAGTCTACGGAATCTACGGTAGTTTTTACTATATTTGAGTATCTCCGCATGCGCTACTGCCAGGCAGGTTTAGCCGCCCTCATTTTCACGTCTGTCAACATTCTGTCGCCACAGAAGTCGCTGAACGTGTTAGTGAGCTGTATTTTCAAATAAACAACTCAGTTAACTGAAATAGGAGACGTTGAAGGATTTTCTAAGCCATGTAACAAGCCCTATGACGAAAAAGCGAGTTTTCTATTCTCAGTTTGAAGAGAAGCAAATATGAACATTTATACGAAAAACTAAAATTATGTTGTGACTTGCCAAAAGTTTTTGGTGGTTTGTGTATCAAGAACACCAGCAAATGCATTCCTTCAGAAAAGGCATATTGTATGCTTCTATAGTTAAATAGGATGCGTAAGGTATCTGAGGACATTTTATGACCTTATAGACTCAGTCTAACATTTTCGCCCCCTGCATGCATGTTTTTTACCGCCAAAGCGATTTAAGCAATTAAATCGCTTAGGCGACGAAAAAGTTAGACTGGGAGAAAGTGGCAATTGAAACTGTTACGCGCTAAAACTTACAATTTCTTGGTACGAAATAAATAAACATATTATTAATCTCCGTTTTATTCCATATATCCTCCTTCGACTTCTATCACCGACTCAATTTGAGTCCGAAAGCGACTGCAAGCTTTGATCAGGTGATCTTTATTTATGTCCTCCATTGCTCGGGCTATTGCTTCCATCAGAGAGGATTTGGTGTTATGGGGATGCTTATTAACTTCCTTTTCAACGACGTCCCACACGTAATTATCCAAATGGTTACTACGTCTGGTGAGTTAGGGGGCCATAACTTTAATGTGACATGATCATGAAAATTCTCGGCCGTCCAATCCTGAGTTTTGAGAGCTTCATGGGATGGAGCCAAATCTTGTTGGAAGACATAGGCTCTTCCATTGGTTACGCTGTCTATCCAAGGCTTAACAATGGTTTGGAGAGTCTCGACATAGGCATTTGCGTTGACTCTGAGGGCCTTAAGAAAAAAATGGGATGGTGTGATGTGCTCTTCACTGCTAACAGCACCAAAAACCACAACTGTTGCTGGAAACTTCGTGCTCTGAGTGAGTCAGAGCGTTAACAATACTGTTTTAATTTGCTCGTGGCCAATTCATCTCAATTGTTTTCATTCAGCTCCTCTCTAACTTTGCATACGAAACCTCTGGCGATTTTCAAAACTCTTGCAATTTTTTAATTGCTGTGTTTCGCTTCTATGGACACTACTACAGCGTGTTTTTTCATCTCATTAGTTATAGTAGCATCTGCCATGAGATCTTCTGAAATAAAAAATACGTTAATTATTATCGGGTTAGTTAAAATTGAAAAAAGTAAAAGTACTCGTAGACCTTAAAAACCCTTTAGTTTATGTATATCGTTAAAAATTCAGCAAGGGTATTTCTCTGTTATCTGTGTGCGAGTCGTAATTTAATTTCCTAATGATTTATCCCACCAGATTATTTAAATTGATGTCAGAGTAAGCCAATAATCTACTATAGCAGTCAATTATGTAGGAAAAATTTTGAGACTGAAATTTGAAATTAGGGACTGATAACAAAAACTTTCCTTACTGACGCGCTATATACACTTACAAATGCATCATTGAACACTTTCTGATGGAATACAAATGTTCTGTACTTAGCATTATTAGTATAATAAATGATACCAAATTTGTATTTACCTCTCATCACATTCTGAAAGAGAAGACCTTGAAATCGTTTCTTATAGCCATAAAACTGGCTAAGGAAATGCGGTGCTAGACGTATCTTTAGAAACACAATAAAACTCAAAGTTAGGCTAAGTTTGCACCAAATTTAACTTCAGGTGTAATGAAATGTGTTTTCTGAATTCGGAAACAAATAAATTGAGAGGTATTTCAATTTAAATCAATTTCGAACTGGATATTATTGTTCCTTTTTACTGATTTTCTGAATATTCACCGTAACTAATTCCTAGAAAAATATAGTTTAAAATCAATAAATCAAGTACAAACTAATATAAAATATTTTCTCCACGTGTAAGAGCTGCAAGAAATTATTTTAAAAACTTAAAAACTAACTTTACACCAAGGAGTAACGGGAAAAATTAACTGAAGTTGAGTGGGAAAAAATCATCGCTTCCTGAGATCAAGAGATAAATATTTGAGACATCACTAGAAAAATTTAAAGGTCTCCAAAGGCTGCACATTGATACTTGAAAATTCGAAATGACTATTTGAAGGAAAATCCCAGAAGACGATCAAAACTCATTAAGCCTGCAATGGTTTGGAGTATTACTCTAAGTTTAATATGGAATAGAGAGTTACCCTGTAGGAAATTGAAACAAAAAAAAATTGGAAATGCTTCAACAAGGACGATGTAAAGATTTTGTGATCAGCTACGGATTCGTCAACATTAGAAGTACGCAAAGGCTAAAGCTATCTCAAAGGAGAAAAAAGCGGAGGCTCAAATTTGCTAAGAAGCACCATCCACAGAATGGCCAATGGATCAGTGTTGTATTTTCAGATGAGAAACAATTCAATGTAGATGAACCAGTCGATCTACCATACTATTGGCTTGACAAAGAGAGTGCTCCAGAGACCTTCTCACCCAAGCAAGTAGAGGCTCAGGAGTAATGGTATTGGGAGCTGCAAATTGGACTATGGCATAACAGATTGTGAAAGGACGAATAAATGCATCAAGATACGTTCAGATGTTGAAAGATGCATTGCTAAAAGAAGAAGGAAGGAGATTATGGAGGGATGACTCTGTAGTTATTCCAGTAAGTTAATGTGTCTTTCCAAAATGCTTGAACCTCAATGAATTTCATTGAGGGTGAAGAGATATCAAAGTACTGACATGACCAGTAAATGCTCTTGACTAAAATATCATCTATAATGTGTGGGGATGTCTTAAAAGATAGGTCTATGAAAATGTAATGCAATTTTATTAGGTTTATTATCTTTAAAATATTAATCGTTGGGTGCATGGACCAAATTTCCCCAAAAATATCTGAAAAAGCAGTTTAAAGTATGAAAGATATGATCTGTAAGGTTTTGAGGGAAAAAGGTTAAAGGCACTCACCATTAAGGTAAAATTATATAGTTATTCTTAATATTTTCCTTTGTGTTTTCAACATGTTCTGAGGTTTTGTTCACGTTTTTCTTGCATTATATTACTTTAACATAAGTTATTGATTCAATTTTTGATTAATGCACAATTTGCTTTGATGTACACCTAAAAATGGCCCTTTCTTTATTTTAATTTTTTTACAAGCTTGAAATAGAACAGCGTCAGGAGAGACTGCTATTTATACTTTGTTTCTAAAAATTCGTCGAGCTGTATTTGCTCATGACACTTAGATCAGGTAATTTCACTTCATTTAAAAGCTGCACACTAGTGCTAAGTTTTCTAGTTTCATTCGTTAGAATGTTGACACTCAAGAAATATGGACCCCACCTATACAGCTAGCTGACGTTCATGAGGGATATTTAAATATGGGTTTCAAAACCCGTAGACTTGGATCATTTCGTTCATCCAATCCAACGAACTAAATGAAGAATTTCAATTCCGAGGGAAATCGTAAATGAAAATATCTTCATTCGAATATAAATTAATTAAACTCTCGATAAAAACATTACATTTTTCATTTATGCAGCAGGGGAATGAAATTTTACCCGAAAAATATCTAACTTTAATGATCATTCGTCCCTAAAGACTAAGCTTTCATCTTCATCAAGGATGAGAAAGTTCCTTTAGGAAGGGTATTCATTCCTCACTATTTTCTTGAGTAGCTGAAATAGTGACTCAGACCAGTTTCTTTCTTGAGTCACAGGATGTCTTGTTTTCTCAGCCTTTCATTGGGCGACTTTCGTAACTCAGACAAAGAAATGTCTCTTGCTTTGCCCGACTTCAAGGCGAAGTTTAAGTAAGCTCATTTAGTTTCTTTGGCGGCCTGTGGAGTTTTCCCCGCGCGAGCTGTTGCGTACGTCAGCTTCAACGGGGCCTCTTTTGCGAAGAAAAATATTGCTTCTTCTACTGTTGTATAACAGAATTGGTCTTGAAAAACGTCCAGATCTGCAAATAATTCAATGTGGAATTTAAAATCGTATATTTTGAATATTTTTTTCTATTTCGCTGCTGGTCCTCGAAGAATATAAAAGTGTTTCAGATATTTTTGAATGGCGAGCAACAACAAGAGTCCTTGCAACGTTTAAACAGAGTAAGTGCCTAGTTTTCTGTAATGGGAGTTCTCTGTTTATAAAAACCGGCAGTGTTGATTAAGAATCAAGGGTTGAACGAAGTTCACTCATTTGATTCTACGTTAGCAGCGCGCTGTAATTCTAATGATATTATTATATTCTACTCCTTCTCCCATGTCTTATTTTGTGGCTTAAGATTACCTCCTCAGGCTCAGGTGAGACGGTTGTAAGACCACCTAAGTATGTGATGCCGAAATTATTGTGTTGTAGGCAACTCGACTCTTCTTTTGAATGTCCTTTTGAGTTTACTGATAGCAAAGGATCATTGGGCTGAAAGAAAATTGTTATGCACTAGATAAATCTTTGCCACCCGCATGTTAAATGAAGCAGAGGTACAAGCCTGTTAAAGTTGAAATATTGATGGAAGCAGCGTTTCTTTCAGCAAGAGTATATTATCTCTTTATTTTTATTAAAGAATTCATAGATTCGGAATAAACGTAAGCGTGTACATATTACATTACTACTAATGATCAGGATTGTACTGTTAAATTTCTAGTCATTATCAATTGGAATGGTATTTAAAACTCGCTAATCTTGTGGTAGCAATTCCAAAAGGAGAGAATAGACGTGCGCAATGTAGTGAAAATTTGTGTCTAATATCACGCTGATCTTACAATTTAAAACTTTATTTTTTATAAACGTCGTTAATTATGTGATGATGTTCCCCATCTTAAATTTGATCTCATTTTATCCTCAAGGTTAAACTTCAAATATTAAATAAAGGAACACTTGGTTTGTGAATGAGATTCAATTCAATTTTCAACAGACATACAAAGCCGAGGTGATCAACTTTCTACTCTGATGCTAGTATTTTCTCCAATCATTTTGAATACAATACTTCTATGAGATCATGCTATTGCGTTTTAAAAAATTGAATGGTATGTAAATTGAATAGGTTGACCTGACGGTGATTGAACGAAATTAGAGATCAAATGATTGCTAAAAAAGCTAATTTTATTTACAGTTTTGTTGCGATAAATTAACTAAAAAACTTTTGCGTAGATTTATTCGCGTGGGGCTGTACAAAACGAAGTAGTTTTAGCTCCGTAGTTATTTTCTTAGGTAGTAATTCAAACCCTAACTGTGTTACAACCCGAGAAGACAAGGCCTTTTCAGCTCTCCATCTACTGTTAAATAGTTACTCTTATTGAAACTAAAGGCAAAATAAATCGTCATCAGAACCTTACATGAAAGACCCTTACATGATTTCACATGTATATAAAACCTACTCATACGTAGTTCATGGATCTTTATTCCCTATTTCATTTGCGTTTAACTCATCGTGCTTCTAGATCTTAACAGATCTTACAAAATCGGTGGAAAGTTGTCGATATGTCGATTTTCTTGAGCAATTCTGCTGTGTAACGAGCACAAGTACAACACATTGATTGACTAGTAACAGCCAGTAGCGCAGCCATGGGGCGCCCACGAGGGCCATGGCTACCCCCGAAACGTTGAGCTGGGGGCCAGTTTCAGTGGCCGTTTCAAGTGAAAGAATCAAAAAATTCCTGATAGTAAATGTCTTCCCCTCGAAATTATTTGTCGAGGATCCTGACTCCCCAGAAATTTTCGGCTGGGTGCGCCACTGGTAATACCAATGTATGCTGTTCAAGCCTTGCATTCGACGATAAAACGAGAAAGAAGGACTATGTTGTATTGAACTATTTTTGAAGTTTTATTTTGTGAGATAATGTAGCGAGTTAGATGTTGTACCTTGTAAATCATTGCAGTATTTTCTACATTGGGATGTTGTATTATGTGTGGTATATTTCACAGCGCGATGTTTTATCTTAGCTGTGCTACAACACTACCATCAATTAAATGAAAACCAATGTTCTAATTTTCTCTTATTTCAGCAATGGCTCCAGTACGGAAATTGAGAAAAATAAATAAAATTCTACTTCTATTTGAGAGGATTCTTGTTTCACTGACCGTGAGAGAATGAAAAAATAGAAAAGATCTTTTCACACAATCCTCAGGCATGCGCGTGAACAACTATGTTACCTCAAAATAATTGCCAAGAAATAGTAGCCAAATTGACAAAGAAAGAAAGAATGTAAAATAAGCAACAGTTTTTCAGAATATACGAGCCCAGCCCATACTCCGTTCAATACTCTTCACAAACAAGCCCTTTGAATTCTTGGCTGCTTTTCCCTCGCATTCATCGCCTGTAAAAACATTGGGTTTTTATGCTGCAATGCGCTCAAGTTTCAGGTTACGGTGCCGTAATTGCTTACTCGATCAGAGAGAGCGTTTAATGAAGCCTCCAAGCCTGCAATTTTGCGCCATCAGCTGCCTGATAAACGTACGACCTTCTCACGTCAGCATTTCTTACTTTAACCAAAGTGCGAGGCGCCTCAATAAATCCAGGGGACCAGCGCGCCTCTCCCGAGGTAAGATTCTGGTAACAATGCTTAACGTTGTCGAGAGACAGTGAAGTAGGCTGCCGCGAATGAATTTAAAGGGCACTTATTCTCTGACACTCCGGACGCTAAGAGGTTTCAATGTAGAATAAATTATTTCAATGTTTATGAGTTGACGTTCACATTTTCAATGGTTAGAGCTCTCAATTTTCATATTTTGCAGTTTAAAATATGTTTTCCAGAAAGTATCAATTTGAGGTATTCCCTCATATCATGATTGAGACAAAAAAAAAACCTTTTGAGAAACTATTATTTTGTGAAAGTGCGAATGTTTGATTTTAGTTTACAGAGTGAGAATTACAGGGTAATTCTCATTTTGAAATAGCAACTCAACTCACTTCAAACTCGACGATGATTCTTCAGTTTCTTGCATATTATTTATACTTTAATGAATTTACATTTTAAATACGACGTAACTTGTTTGCATATTGAACAGTATGAATGTGTGTATGAAAAGGCTTCACGTATTTGTTACCGAGCCATGAGATGTGAAGGACAACTGTAAAGACTGTAGCATCAGTGCAAACTTCTGCACAATCGACTAAAAATTCCGCTAAGAAAATTTTATCATATTTATTACTATTTACCCCACGACAACACAGTAAATGATTTTGCAGCCTCAGGTGTTATTTCAGAAGAGCAAACAACAAATTAGACGCTCAAAGATAGAAATGGACAAGATAATGACTGAAGGAATGGATTACTACACAGGAAAAGAGGTGAAAAATTTTTTCAACCACCAGTTGAGCGTCAGCGAGTGCTGTTTCCTCGAATCAGACGAATGGTACAGAGCCTTGTTTCTTCGAATTTCAAAAATGCTTGAGGAGTTTTCTGTTTACTGGGCCAGAGTTTTACAACAAAATATGTACATGTCTCAAATTGACACCAACACCAGCTCCTCTATGAACAAACTCACTGACAGACTAGCTACTGTCAGCGACTAGCTGCATGGACCTACTGTCAGCGACTAGCTGCATGGACCTACCGTCAGCGACTAGCTGCATGGACCCACTGCCAGCGACTAGCTGCATGGACCTACTGTCAGCGACTAGCTGCATGGACCTACTGTCAGCGACTAGCTGCATGGACCAACTGTCAGCGACTAGCTGCATGGACCCACTGTCAGCGACTAGCTGCATGGACCTACTGTCAGCGACTAGCTGCATGGACCCACTGTCAGCGACTAGCTGCATGGACCTACTGTCAGCGACTAGCAGCATGGACCCACTGTCAGCGACTAGCTGCATGGACCTACTGTCAGCGACTAGCTGCATGGACCCACTGTCAGCGACTAGCTGCATGGACCAACTGTCAGCGACTAGCTGCATGGACCCACTGTCAGCGACTAGCTGCATGGACCTACTATCAGCGACTAGCTGCATGGACCTACTGTCAGCGACTAGCTGCATGGACCAACTGTCAGCGACTAGCTGCATGGACCTACTGTCAGCGACTAGCTGCATGGACCTACTGTCAGCGACTAGCTGCATCAAGCAAATTTTCGAATTCCCAAGGTTACATGAAGGGTTACCTTAACGCGTCGGCCACGATCGATTAGGCTGAAGGCCAATATTCAACTTAAATTTAAAGTCTGTAGTTGTAAGCAATTTTGAAAAGAGCCAACAGTAGTTGTATCGTGCCGTTATGTAGCATTAATTAAGTATTTACAAAAAATAGAGTTTGTGCCCGCTGGTCGCTCAGCAGCATGATCAAAATCCCCTCCGTGTACACCGGCAGCCCACGTGGCGGTCAAAGAGATGAAATAACAGCCTGATCCTAACCCATTCTCGTGCATTTGACATTGTTATTCTCACTTTTTGTCTACGTAATTTAAATTGAACAGTCGTTCCTCTTTGTGCGCAGCATGGAGAAGATTTTGTCGCGAAATTAATAAAAAAAGATCGAATCTAATTTATCGAAACGTAACAAACAAATAGTTAATTACATTGTACGATTATAACACATTGCTCAACGTGCTGGGATAAAGTAGTTCGCTCAAAGCAGGTACTGCGAAAATATACTTGTAATGGAATTGAAAATACTAAAAACTGGGTGAAAAAAATTTTCTGTAGTGCAAATTTTGTAAAACAGAAACATGATAATTTCTTTATACCATTTTAATATTTTAGTTATGAGAAACACAAATGATTTATTTTGTAAGGACGACTCAACGATGGCTAGAAAACATATCTCCATTGAACCACCCTGTGCTGCATGTCAGTGTTAACGTAGGAAGAAAACCGAAAATCATGAACTTGATGTGAAGACGCCTTCTGTACAAACTCTAGCGAAGAAGAGATAAAGCTTTGAAGATAACTTAATTACTTTGGAAACCGAGACAAGGCTTAATGCTCCCCTCAGAATCCCAAGGCTTTCTTTAGAGTCTTGCTTCTGTGCAAACAGGGAGCGAGACAATGGTGTCCTGCAGCTCCCGAGGCCCTCAATACCAACCGACAACGCAAACAAGGAGAAGACAATGGCTTCAAAGTTTTTTCATTGTTTTAACTCCAATTCGGAGAAAGACAGATATAAGATCGTCTTTGAAGGAAGTCTTTAATTGCCTCGAGAAAACAATCCTTTTCTTCCGACATAGACAAAAGACGAAGTGGCCACGGTTATTGGGGAGCATTTTTGTAGCTTTCGTTAAAATGATCATTCACCAAGCCAATAACAACACGATGATCAAGTTCAAGCCTGGAAAATAATGCAGCCATTTTTATCAAACATACGCTGTGTCAGTTAATTCTGTTGTTTGAATTGGAAGATCGTCGATGTGCGGTTCATTGCAAAGTGAAGACTTGAAATTACTTCTGTGGTTCGCATGACGCAGAGGCATCAATAAGTAATTTCCTCCACGTTTGTTTCGAATGAAAATAGATTGCGTAGATTCGGTTATACAATTCAGTTTTGATGACATAAATGCGAACAAATTAATTTTAAACTGCCAAAAACAGTGAGAGTACACACGACAAACACTTCAATGTAATGATATGGGTGGGTATATGATCAGTGTGGAAAAAAAATTTGTCTGACGTCGAAGGTAATGATATTTAATCGCAAAAATTAAGAACTGCATATACATTCTTCCTTCCAATAATAGAAACCTGACGAAAACGAAAATGTTTTTATGTGAGTTATTAACACTTGATTTTAGGGTTCGGGTTGTTGTAACAATAACACTATAACACTAAGTTTTCTTTCTCAAATAGCCACCTTTACGACCGTAACAAACAAAGAGGAGAATGCATCAGACCCAACGGACGGTGAAGTTTAAATATTTGCTTCTCTCGTCGCGGCATGGAAGGTGAATTTTCCTTATTGGAGCTAATGGATGGAATGAAAATTTAAATGACGAAAGGAATATCACCTGAAAATTCTAGCTACATTTCTGAGCACGTAATGTATATTAACTGAGATCCTTTTGTTTATTGTAAAGCAATGAAACCATGGAGCATTGAAAAGTTTGCATGCCATTTGAAAACATTGGGCCAGGATTACATCATTTAAATACAAAAACTGCTGGCACTCAAAACACGCACCAATATTCTACGTTTTTCATTTGTACTGTATCCACACTGGACTGTGTATACTTTCATTGTCGGAGCACAAAAACAAGCTACATGTTATAAGAAAATTTGAAATAATCTTATGAAGGGATTATATCTGATTCTTACGGCAGAACTATAGATATCGCTCAATTCAATTCTCTCAAAAATTGGTTTCAATTTCTCAACCCATTGCAAAATTACCTAAGTTGCTCGGTCCGTTGACGCTCAGACCCCAACGAAATTGACCTTCTTTCTGAATACTTTTAACATGTGAATTTATCTGATGTTTCTGAGTGCGTCTTACAGAAACATCGGAAACTATTGAAAAAGCTGAACGTCAATGCAATTTTACCAGACTGTTAATTACTTGAAACCAAGCAGCCATCGAAAAAAATATGAACTGAGAGCGTGATGTGCAAAATAACTGTTCGAAAGTGAGGTGCATAAGATATGAGAGTTTCTGTGTTGCTAAAATTGTTCATCAAATTAGCAGGAATTTGAATGAGTATGATTTATTGTTAAAATGAAAATATCCCTTGTCAAGTTGTAATTATTTTCGAATCATGTGAGTCAAGAACGACTTAGATAAAAATTCATGAGTCAAAAATCAGAAGAAAAACAATTACTTTAGTAGGACAAAACTAAGGTGGCTTGTTGGCTGCTGCGAAGGTAGCCACGAGAATCGCTTGTCTTCGCTGATGTGACGCGTTTTGTAAACAACCGAGCGAGTGCTCATGATGATTAAATGCAGGTAAATAACCTCCAAGCTTTTTAAACATTAACGATGGTTCATAATGGGTTCTTACAAACTCTGATGCTGTGTGTCTTTGATCACACTGAGGAACACTCATTGTGTTGGATTTTTAAAAACAACTGACACTAGTCAATTTGAGTGTGTTGATTTAAAACTGATGTCGATTGTTTGCAAGCTACAGATTTGGCACAATTTAGCATTTTTAATTAATCATTAATAGATTAGGTTGCACAACACGGCAAAGCTTTAAAATGAAGGTTATAGCGAAGACAATAGATTTAATATACATCTCTATTAAAAATTAGAAGGTTTCGATCATCTAGATCATCATCAGCTATAGTCTGAAATATAAGAAATGATAAATTTAGACTGGCAATAAAAAACATTCAGTAAATGATGTAATAATATGTACACAAATTAAAAAAATGAAATTACGTTATACCTATTTTCAATGGATAGAATGACTGCATGTCATTAAGGTTAGGTTTCAATTTGCTAAAAAAGAGGGATTCAAGAATGCGTAAATTAAAACACGAACCTGCAGAACATAATATTGAAAAATTTTCAAGTGAGAAAGTTGCCTTGCATTTTTCAGCATGGATTCTAATAGCTGAATGGGACGGCCTACTTAATGGGCATTAATGGAAATGGAAATGGGACTGCCTTTAGGTTCAACTTTCGCGAATATTTTTATGTCACATCATGAACGAATATGGCTTTCTGAATGTCCAGATAATTTTAAACCAATCTTTTCCCGCTGATACGTTGATGTTACTTTTGTTTTGTTCCGAGACAGAAGCCAGGTTTTTTTGTTTCTTGAATATATTAATAGTAAACACCGAAATATTACTTTTACAATGGAGACTGAAGCTAATAATAAATTACCTTTTATAGACTGTCTTGTAAAACGCTCAGGTTCCACTTTTTGTACCTCTGTTTATAGGAAAAGCACATTTACTGGTTTGGGCTTAAGCTTTTTTTCGTATTCTTCTTTTTTATTTAAAATCAACAGCATGAAAACCCTTTTATTTCGGGCGTATGAAATATGCTCAAGTTATTCATTATTGCATAATGAGTTTGAATTTTTAAAGCAGTTTTTCGTAAAAAATGGTTATCCTTTATGTTTTATTCAGATATATGTCAAACAATTTTTAGATAAAAAGTATTCCGCCATTGCTACTGTGCTGACTGTAGAGAAGAAGAAATTGTTCGTCTCCATTCTTTACTTCGGTGTTCAGTCTGAAAGGTTGAAAGAACAATTGCTCTCATTAGTTGTGAAATACTTTCCATGTGTTGACCTTCAAGTTATTTTGGTGAATGATTTCAAAATAGGATCATCTTTTCATTTTAAAGATAGACTACCCATTTCAATGCTTTCCTCTGTTGTATACAAGTACTGTTGCCTACTGTGTGGGTCTGTGTGTGTCGGTTCGACATCTCGGTTGCTATCTACGAGGGTATTTCAACATAGTGGTAGGAGTTTTAGGACTGGTATTCCATTAAGTAGGCCGTCCCATTCAGCTATTAGAATCCATGCTGAAAAATGCAATGCAACTTTCTCACTTGAAAATTTTTCAATATTATGTTCTGCAGGTTCGTGTTTTAATTTACGCATTCTTGAATCCCTCTTTATTAGCAAATTGAAAACTAACCTTAATGACATGCAGTCATCCTATGCATTGAAAATAGGTATAACGTAATTTAATTTTTTTAATTTGTGTACATTTAATTACATCACTTACTGAATGGTTTTTATTGCCGGTCTAAATTTATCATTTCTTATATTTCAGACTATAGCTGATGATGATCTAGATGATCGAAACCTTCTAATTTTTAATAGAGATGTATATTAAATCTATTGTCTTCGCTATAACCTTCATTTTAATTAATCATTCTTATAGGAAATTGTAATATCAGCCACAATAATTATTTTGTCCATTAGAATCTTAAAACGGTAAGAAATTCATTTCCGCATATATAGTAAGGCAAAAGAAACAGAACATTAAAATGTGATTTAAATGTAAATTACACTATTGTTGGTTGTGGCGTATTTTCTGATAGCGTTTCTTAAAAAACATCAATCTTTATCCCAAAGTTAGATTAGCATCCTTCAGAACATCACCACAGCTGATGAAAGCTTATCAATTTGTTTGTGTATTTTATTCAGTCTGGAATCTGCGTTTGTATCTTTGGTGTTTGTACATTTCATCTGGGCAATCTCGTTTAATGGTCCAGCAGTAGTCAGCGATCATATTTTATTCCCAGCACCCTTGGTAGCGTTCTTCCATGACCTTTAGGTCTTGGTGGAATCGTTCTCCTTGTTCGTCTCTCACAGCCCCCAGGTTGTCAGGGAACTCATCAAGGTGGCTGCTCAAAAAATGTAGCATGAAGCTCATGTTGCACCCGAGATCACGAAAAGCGAGGAGCAATCGTTTCACAGGTTCACTGTAGTGCTCCGCCTTGGTGTTGGTTTACAAGTAAGTTCTGAACGACTGCCACAAAGGATAACCATGCAGCCTTTTCTAAAGCGGTCATCTTTGCCACAAACTGATCATCACGAATTTGGGTTCGAATATGTGGGTCATCAAACACGCCTGCGTTGATCTTCTCAAATGATAACGCTGGCAAAGTCATCCCACAAATGCACTGAGTGGCTTACAGGTACTGCTCCATAAACACTGCCTTTGTGTAAAAGAACACATTTTATTTTGCGTTGTGAACCGTCTAAAACGACTCTCCATTCAGCAGGACTTTAGAAAGGTACACCCAGTACTTTAAAAAGCCCTGGGATGTCATGGCAGTAAACAAACTGTCTTCTGATAAGAAGGGCACAAAAAATTGGTCACGCTAAATCAAATTTGATACTTTAACAGTGTTCAAAAAGATTTCTGCCTTGTAATCTTGATGCCAAAAGCTCTGCTGCTTTCTTTGAAAAACCTAAATCTTACACTAAATCATTCATCTAAAACTCCATCAGCATTAATTCATCTGATTCTTAAATTGAAAAGAAAGGTGAAAATCGCTGTACGTGTGGTCATTTTTTATTAACAAAATTCACAAAATCTAAAGGTATAAAATTGAACTTCTCGAACTCAATGGTTCATTATCAGCAACAGTTACGCAATAAAAGAAAACAAATATGAGTCAATCAAAACCACATCACACAAAAGAAAACTACAACATACAAAGTAGTCGTAGATATAAAACTCCAAAAATAAAAGCTAATGAAATCGCGAGCTAATGATTACGTGTTTGTGACGAGAAGAGGAAAGGCTCTTTGGGTGTCAGTTAGATGGGGTCTGAGTTCAAAAATGTATCGAGACTCGAGGATACGTAAAACAATCATGTGTGGGGTACTTGAAAGTCTTTTAAAATGGTTCACGGATACCGGCACATTGCAGTTTTCAGCGTGGGATCGAACACGGAATGTGAGCTTACATGAGCTGACATGACT
Source organism: Platorchestia sp. MABIK (assembly GCA_014220935.1). NCBI lineage: Eukaryota > Metazoa > Arthropoda > Malacostraca > Amphipoda > Talitridae > Platorchestia > Platorchestia sp. MABIK. The sequence goes on along the minus strand of JACJUY010002398.1, from coordinate 12,929 downwards.
TAGACATGAGCTGTTTTTGTTTAAAACCAGCTTTAGGAGAAAATATAAAATGAGACTATTACTCAGGTAACTGAAAATAGTTACTGAATGACTAGCAATTTCCATTTTTTGGGAGTTATTTTCTCAAGAAGGGTTTTTCATTTTCGTTCTAATAAACAACGGCTACTTTTGCTTTGATTCAGTGTTTTCCAACAAAACCATTGAAACGTACTTCTTTGAATCAATTTTTTCGTTTATCCGAATTTCTCGTGTTTAGTGTCCCATGCATTCAAATTCTGTGTATCGAGATTTCGCATGTCGAGATTGACGTTTGTCCAAATTTTCATGTAACAAAATTTCTCATGTGTCTATTTTTTCGTGCATTCAAATTTTCGTAGGTCGAAATTTTTGCGTGTCCAAATTTTCGTGTGTCCATATTTTCGTGAGTCTAAATCCCGTGTTTCCAAATTTCGTGTTTCTAAAATTTGTGTACCAAATTTGCTGTTCCCAAATTTTGTGTGTTGAGACTTCCGTGTGTCCAAATTCCTTGCACCCAAATTTCGCGTTTCCGAATTTCGAGGCTCATCAGCTGGATGGCGCCTATCTTGCCTAACTCCAGCGTTCGCGTTCCTCAGTAGTCAGTCATATTCGAAGCAAAGTTTGAGCTTCAGTGCGGCTGAACTTCACTTGTTCCTCCCACAGTATGAGTCCAAACTTTGTGCGGCCGACCAGTCTTAGCCTCACGTGGTCCATAGCGAATATATCTAAACTAAGCCACAGGCTCACTTCTGCCGACCACGTATACTCCTACACCATCGTGCTTTCCTCGTGTGCACCTTATTCGACGAATATGTTATTCTGGAAAACTTTCCACCATTTTTTGAGTCTTTAAGGTTTATATTTGGAATAATAACACACAGTCCTGAGTCGTTATAATTTCTGAAAACAATGATACGTTAACGCTATGCGCACGGAGCTTACGTGCATTTAACTTTTTCTTGTGGAATTGGCTCCATTCCACAAGAATTGCAGTGAAAATCATCTGTAACTTAATTTGTGCCGTACCTTTAGCAGTTTTCTCCACCCTGACAGATTGCTTTTAACCCTCACTCTTCAGTTTTCGCAATCCAAAAATCCGCCCCTCTAGCAACAGCAAATAAACCTCATAATCTTCTCGTTCAAAATCGACCATCATTGGGCGAAATCCTATTCAGTGAATCTAACCAAAACTAGAAGAGTGAGTGAAAACATCTTATACTCAAAATGCTCCTCTTCCGTATTTTATTTATTATTTTCAAAATAAACAAATGATATTTTACATTTTCGAATTTTAGGTGTGACATTGCCTTTTCGAAAACTTTCTGCATTTTAGTCATCAAAATTGAATAGATACGTACTTAATCAATTTATATTATGTACCAATGCCACTCTTTTGCATGAGGAATGTAACACGTGATCAATAGGAAAAACTATTAAATTACAGTTGACCTAAATTGAAAAGATGAAATTAATGTGGGGATTCAGAAACATCACCTGTTTTTGATCTTATGACATTATAAAATTCAGTGATTTATTTAACGCAGGCCCAGAGAGGTCATGGTTTTTATTGAACAGTTTAAGCATATAACGAATAAATTTTAACCGGTTGTTCTATACTCTATAGCCACATTTGTACTTTATACACGACAAAACGCAAATTCAGAAAGACCCAATAAATGTTTTGGTTTATGTTTCTAATTTTGTTCACTTAAGGTGATTGTTCCATTCATTTATCAAAAAAGTTCAAATCATTGAAGATACTCACAAGTGCGTGTTTTTTTGCGTTTCGGAAAACAAAACGTACAGGATTTTTAAATAAAAGAACATTAAATAAGAAGCTGCAGGTTTAAAATTATACGTTATTTTCGAAATGTCTTAAATTTGCATTTTTATTATTCTCTCGTGTTTCATTATCTCAAGGCACATTTAAATCATGTTGTATTTGCCATGACTCTCATGTCGGGCACAATTGCCAGAACATTTGCCACCAACAGCGTTGGAGACGTATTGAATCTACTGTATCTGAGCCAATATTTTCAGACATGATATGTAATTCTGACTTTCCTTACGATGAAGTGGTCCATGCCGAAGGCTATCATAATCTCAGCAAGAAACTTTGTGGTAGGACTAGCGCATCCAAAACTGCTACAAAATGATTTCAAGAATGATATATTTTATGTTCTCACTACGCATCGTCTCTCTACTTCATGACCTCATGGGAGAACAGCTTTTTGAAATGCTCAACAAGTGCAAGATTACAATCGTGTGTTTGGGCCTCAGTTGGAGGAAAAGTTTGTATTTTTTAGGAGGATGAACTACATATGTTGCACGACTTCTGAGATCAAATGAAACTAAACTGAAATCAGCTCACCTACAAACGAAGATAAATTCTTCGGATCTACAGTTTCAGCTGAACTTTGTAGGCAGTCTTGTAGGCGAATTTTTTTCCAAAAATTACGTTATACTTTGAGAAGAAGTTCTTTCCCCTTATTTTTCCAAGTCAGTGATGAATGCAGGGTTGTACGCACTACTTTAAACCTTAACTGTTTCAGAACATCACTGTCCTCACTATTGGAAGAATACTCAACATTCTCTTTCTTAAAACTCATTTTTTCTCAACGCTTATTGATTAAAGAACAATAAACGATAAGCCGCATATATCCAATTGTCTCGATTATTTATTGTTTATCCTTCCTGACAATAAGCCCCAATCAACGCACTCAATCGTGAGGGAAGGGTTTACAAACACAGTTTGTGAAACATCTGAAAATACATGAAAACGAGCTGCGCATGACAATATAGCAAAATTTTCCCTTGATTTGAACACTTTCGCCTCCTCAACTATCAATAATGGGTCACAAAATTTGAGTCCTTCGTAGAAAAGTGATGCAGTGGCCGCCGTCTGTCATCGCTCTTTGAGGCTATTCAGGGTTTCCTAGAATTGCAGAGCTGCTTTTAAACATAACCTCAGAAAAAAATACTTGTAAAAGAGCACTGCTCTGCTGATGGGAGGTCTAAAGTTTTCTCACATTTTCACGGCAGGATTTGTGTTTGTGAGATAGGAAATGTACTGTAGGTGTGTCCCTTCTGAAGCTCACGAAAAAAAGTGCGCTTTTATTTTGTGGTGACATAAAATTTGAAAATTATGATAATTTGGAAAATAATTATGTTCAGTCGTTTCACTTTCTCAACTTCCCAGTTTTTACTGTTAAACTAAGCATGAGAACAAAACAGGCAATCCCGGGCGATAGAGACTTTTAATTATGTTCGCGGGTAATTTTCATCCTCAGGTTGAACTTTCACTTGCGTTTTAGTTTTCTACCATTAGCTCCTAGTGCAATTATCTATCTGCTAGTACGATAACTTTTTCTATATATTCATGTCCGTACTCTCATTAGGTTGGTACCAACATTGCACAACTTCGGGTTCGAAGTTAAAACATTTTCCATTTCTCAAAAACTCTACATAAGTTACAATTTCCCAAATTTCTTCGTGTCACTTCTTAACACAACTTCTTTTCACGCTGCTAGCGCAAGCAGCATCAAAAGAACATGAAAATTCTGAAATTTCAGACGTTTGAGTTGGTAATATAACAGAATAACTTGTTCTGTGATCTAAAATTTTATCCGTGCGCTAGAATTTTGTATGAATTCCGTGATCAAAAATTTTATCAGAATTCTGTGAGCTTTGATTTCATCAGAATTTTGTGAGCCAGAATTATCAGAATTCCGTGAGCTAAAATTACACCAGAGTTCCGTGAACAATGATAGAATGCTATCTGATCAATGCTCATCAGCAGCACCACAACGTACATCAGCTCTCTTAGAGACCGAGTGTCACTGCCGAAAGTACATTGTCACTTTGTAAGTTACTTTCAATGCGTGCAGCTTGACGCTCTTCGTAAATTAATCACGGACTTGAGCTATTCTGAATAAATGATGTGTGAAGGCTTGTAATTGTCGTTCTGAGTCTCTGAGGGGTGATCCATACTGAGAAGGTGACCGAAATTAAAGGCCTTTCCATGAGATCATTTGTATCCCGTCCACCCCGCGTGTTTGTGAGGGCCCTCTTCGGCGCCTGTAATGATGTTGGAGGCCGGAATCATTATCAGCTTGTGTGAAACACATGGCATCAGTGAGGGCTTTTGTTAACGAATCAAGAGTTGGCTCCCGCTAGTGCAGTTCATCATTAAAAATGGCATTCACGCAATGTTGAGTTGTACACGCTTGTTCAGTGAGAATTTTAGAAGTGTAAGGTAAGGTAAGGTTTTAGAAGAAGTGCAAGGCACGGTTAATATAATCAAAAGTTAACTAGATGATCATTACCATCACACAAAGAGATAACGACGCTCATTTCTTTCATTGAATGCCTCATTAACCTCATTATGCTCAATGGATTTGTCATTGTTTTGGCTAACGTTTAATTATCTTTCAACTTAGCAAAACCGAAACCTTTTGAAAAAGAATTAAAAATGCAGCATCATCTAGTTTAATTTCGCTGTTTACTTTATAAGATTTGCGCGAAACACCCACCCATTGCATATACGATTCTTTTTCGAGAAAAGAAAACGTATACTGGTGTTACTCGGCACAAGAAGTCTCGAAATATTGATTCTTCCTAGATGCACCAATGAAAATCAAGTTCCGCTCTTCGTTATTGCCACCCAAGTTCGTAGGCGATCGTAACATGGTCTGTTTCATGCTGTCTTAACTGATTTTATGTGATTTTTTCCTACACTTATGACTTATTTTGATTTTTCAACCCTACAAAGTTGTTCAAGTACATCACTTGATAAAAAAATTCCAAGAAAATGACCAATCATTATTAGAAAATCACTGCCAGTCAGTAAAAAATGATCATTCGCTATTACAAACATCATCCTTAGGCTGAAAAACGCAGAGCAAATTTAAAATTACTCTGATAAAAATGTGAAACTAATAAATACTTTAGCTACATCGAACACCGGATGAAATATTTGAAATTTGATGAAGTAATCTAGCATTGTTAGACAGCTACATGAAATCTCAGTATAATATGACTAAATAAGCAAACATTGTACGACAGTTGCATAAAATCGCAGCGCAATATGACTAGATTTACCTTATGTGATTGTATTGCATGGCACAATAGCACAACTGCTATGTTTATGTTCATGGCAACACAGATAGAGGAGATGTGAATGTAGTGAATGTATTGTACAACAGTTATAATATATTTATATTTACACACAGTAGTGAAAACTCCTGCATTTAAACACGGTTGGTTAAAAACAGTGCCATAGTTAGCTGATCATAACTTTTTAATTATTTTTTTCGACCTTTCCAAAAATACAAATAGTCCCAGACTCTGAATAACAAGGACGAACGTAAAGCCGACTAATATATGCTGGGGCAAATCATAAAAGACAACACGAAATGCAATGCCGATCATAAATACCTGCGAGTCATTATCTGTAACACGAGCCATACCATCGTCAGTGTAATATCCATGAACAACCAAAGCACCGTATTTTCATTTTTAAAACAAGCCAATTTTGTGTGCGAGTGCAAATGTAATCATGAGAACTGTGAGCCTCACAACTGCTTCTACATCGTCATCACAACCCCAATTCTTTCAAGACGACTAAATATGCCCCTAGGATTTAGAGGCCTCAAAAATAATGATAAGGAAGCTAAAATTTTTACTTCGGAAAAACTAGTGAATGATACAAAAATACTTCGTCACGAACCAGTGCACAACCAACTTCAAAATCTTGAAACCAAATTTATCAAACAAAAAGCCGTCAACAAACAACCAAAGCCCCAGAACTCATTGAATTCTCAAGCTCTTTCAACATCAACTGTTCTTTCGAAGACGCCAGCTTTCGAAGGCCTTCCTGCTCATCGCATCTACAAGGATCGCACACAGCAGCAAGCAGCCGGAATGGGAACCACTACGGAACTACAGATGCCACTTAAAATTGGAAAATTGCGGATGTACGCCGAAACGCGTGCATTGCTTTTAAGCAAACATATAAAGATATCAAAAAAAATTATCATACATTCATACAAATGTATATATGTATGTGTATATTCATGACGTCACAAATAGAGGTGACGTTTACAATCGAAGAGAAAAATACAACTATCTACGAGTGAGCTACAGCTCTGGTGAAAACCTTCAATGCAGAAAATATTCCGTATTTCGTTGGGAACAGGTTTGAATTTATGAACATAGAAGGCTTTTTGTTTATAAAATATTTGTTTATAAAAACATGCCTTTCACATTCTAGGTTTCGCAACTATGATCGATACGGAACCGATCTAAAAAAAGAACCTTTACATTGGTATGAAATAATTTTTGTTTAAGGGTCATTTTAGTCATGCTAATAATTTATTTCCTAAGAGACATTCTTTTTTGTCACTCCCAAATTGATGCATAACAAAGGCTTTGCCTAGATGATAGACCTCGGTTTTGAAAATGTTTTTTCTAATTAAGAGGTCACTGATTCAACGACTTATATGGTAAATACAAACTTTGATTCGTGCATCTAGATTAGATGGCTTATCAAAAGGTTAGATAATAGTCTTGAAGACTCGTTAATCTATTGAATACTTATTTACAAATGATCATGTTTACTTGAGTTCCGAAGTTTTGAGCGCATCACAGATGATATATTTATTTGGTAGTATTAAAAAGACTGTTGATGCAACAGAGGTGTGATTAGATTACCAACATCAACGTGAATATAGAAGCCATGTTAGAGAAATCCCACGAGCTAAGTTAACGGGGGTAGAAGGAAAATCTTGGCAAGATTATATTCGCTATGCTAACGAGACTGTAGAGATTCAAGAGGTGCCATCATGTTTCTTTGCTTAAACAACAGTGAAGGAAGGTTACCATTCCGTATTTCTTCTTGTTCCGTTCCTGAGATTACAGACAGGGCAGCGGTGAAATCATGCAGGCTGATCATAGTGAGATTTCAGAGGAATAATTCGTAAAAATTTTCAGTTCTAATTCTTGAGATTTCACAGGCGACAAAACTGGTGTAATGCAGATTTCATTTGCTTAAATTTTAGAGGCTCCTTTGCTGACATTAATTAACCCACAGTATTTCAACAAGCCAGACTGCCAATAGCACGGTGGTAATATTGTTCACTTTCAAATAGTGAGATTGTGAAGAGTTTAAATAGTGAGATTGCAAAGACCACTACAGTGATTTCATTCAAGCTACATTATCGACCTATTGATGACTCAAGACCTGAAATAATATTAATGCATGCGATAAATCCAGTCATGATTCTAAAGAAAATAATCGGATCACAACCAAGAGTGTCCAAAGTGGGACGCCTGAGCTCGCCCATAAATTTCAAGAGTAAGATCGAAAGAAATTAAAGAGATCAAGTTATCGATAACATCGCCTGATCTCCATTGAAACAATAGAGCTATCACTCTAGATGACTTTCAGCCTCTTTCGCTAAAAATAAAACAATGTATTCCAAAATCGAGAAATCCAAGTTTCCCTATGAAATGATGCTGTCTCAAGTGATTCAATGAATTTAGCTTTCGGAATGAACCGGTCTTTTACTGTCCAATAAAAAAAAAGGCTCTCTAAAGCTAATGACTTTCACCAGCAGGTGCTAGAGGTAGCGCAAGATGCCTTCAGTTTACTGTATATGAATTATCTCGGGTTGGATTAAGTTGTTATAAATTTTCAATGCCCTGTTCGATTTTATGATTTGAAAAGCCATTTGTCAATAGCAGGAAATGAGTTCTATTGTCTCATTTGTATGAATAACACTTCAAATTTCGCTTGCCGGTTTCTCTGCCAGAATCACACATGTATTCGTTAATTTCCTTAATAGGATATTTTTACTTCGCGTCAATTCTACAATCGTAACCTAAATCATCAATAGATCAGTTTTAGCTTTAATAGAATTTTCTACACTATCTCTCGTATGATATTATGAGGCGAATCTTTTGAATATCAATCTAATTTCCAGCTCACATTTTAAAATCAGCAATAGTTGAGTTTTGGGTTGAAAATTCCGTTTGACCTTTTCTCTGTATGAAAATGCTCGACTCTCAACTAAGCTCCTACTAAATATAGTGCCTTGTATTATACCTTTTACAAAACCAATACTTTTTTTAATGAGTATTGATACAATCATCCGTTTGAAAATTACATTCTTTTTCTTTTATCCCCATCCGATTCATTTCAAGATTACTCTTAGGACGCTTTAGCAGCTCATAGATGGGCTTGCGGGCTGTGTGAGGTTGTGTTTAAAACAAGTACTGAATTCAATTATTAATTATCAAATATTCATTTCTCAACTCTATAGCTTATTGCATGGGACCAATCTATTCCACGTGAGTGCTCTAACATATGTGACATGGGGAAAAATTAATAAATCATTAGATGTTACATCTGTGGCCGCTGCTCTGTTGAATGAAAACGAATTTACTGGTGATTGTGTGTGAAGTTTGATCACTGTTTATTTCTTTTTCACTTCTACTCCGAAGCCTGTGCGTGATTAGTGCCTGACGACGAAGGACTGGGCAGCAGCCGGAGAGTGGGCTGACCACTTGGGGATCAAAACTTATTTCATTACATTTTATCCTGCTCTCTTGTGCTCTATTTCGTTTTGGTTTTGCCTTGTTCTGTTTGGTTTCGTTTTTCTTCTGGATTAGTTTTGATTTTGTTTTATTCTATTATGTTTTGTTCTGTATTGATTTTGTCTTGTTCTGCTCTATTCTATTCGGTTCTGTTCTATCCTATTCTATTCTATACGTGAGTTGCAAAAACGATCATCGCGAATTACTTGAACTACATGTAAGAATATCCAGAGCCAATTTTTGGTTTTTAAAATGCAGAAGTTGTTCTAAAAATACAATGCCACTTCTTAAATAATTCCACAGACGTTCATGATCCAGACCTCAAATTTATAAAAATAAAGACGAAATAGATCCCACAGTTTAAATTGTGGTCTGTATTTTGAGAACACCGTTTGTTGTTCAGAATTATGGATCTCCTACAACAATGCGTAGCCGTTGTTGTGAGATTATTTCTATCTATGCAGAAGTGTGGATCTTGTAAGGCGAATCGCCGTCTTCATCTTGAGAATGCTGTTGCGATGCACAATTGAGAACCTCGTAGCCAGAATTGTTATCTGTATTCCGGAAATCCCACTCGCGATGCAGAATTGTGAATCTCGTAGCCCGAATCGCAATTCTGCATACTGTGAATATCTTTCCCGATGCAAAATTAGCTGCTGATACTGCAGTGCACATCAAGTCACTGGAGCTGAAATAAATTTCTTAATGAAACAAAGATTATACGGAAGATTTCGCCTGCAATTCGCAGCAAAGTTTGGCTCAAGGATGAACCTTGAGTTCAAAATATTGTTAAAGTGTGCGTCTTGCTGCCGCCTGAAGCTTCTGAAACTCTGTGCAGATTCTATAGCATAAAAATAGTATGAACTTGAATTTAAGTTTACGAGATAAAATTGGCATTCACAAGTAGTGTTTCCTATTTCTGTAGCTGCTAATACTCGCCTTCATTCGACAAATTTGTCACTAAAAATTACTTAGAAAAAAAGAACTGAACTGAACTGACTGAATGACGAAATAAAGACTGAAGAAGAGAGACATAGCAAACGAGACAAACTGAATTGATAGGCATAAACATTAAAAGGAATGCAAGAAAAGAACCAGAGTTAAAGAAAGAAGGAGAAAGAAGGTAAGTCAAGGAATAGCAAAAAAAGGAGCAAAAAAATCAAGAAACGAGAAGGAGCAAAAAAAAAATCAAGTTGTTAAAAAGAGATTGGGAATCTAAGTGTTACAGGTAATAAAAGGTTAACTAATACGGTAACAGCATTTATAAAAATTGTGAAAGAAATATTGTATAAGATGGACTAAGAAGATAGAGACCTACGGAAGGAAAGAGAGGACCTGAGAACTAAGGAAAAAAGATGGCAAGGGAAAGAGCTGCGACGCTTGCTCTGACAGGCTACGGCCGATGTGCTCATTACCGCCTCAGCCCATTGAGTTGCCAGCATTAATTAGAGGGCTGGCAACAATGGCTTTGGCTGCCAAGCTTTGCCTTTTGTAAACGAGCTTCGGTTCGTTCTGGCTGAAGCGCGCGACCTGCCTTATTCAAGCGACGACAACGAAGCTTGGCGTGTCCATTGCGTGGAGTTTCTGTGCGGTGTGGCTTCGAGTTACGCAGATCTGCTAATGATGCTTTTGCTCGACTTCAGATAAACACCAGCAGTGAAAGGGATTATGTTTTTCCCGATTACCGTTCATAAAAGGCTTTTCTAGTGCGTCGTTGCTTTGTGTTCGAAAGGAGGCGTTTTTTAAAGGCCGATGTGTTTTTGCTAGTAACGCACATGCAGGGAGTTGTGGTGTTTTCAGACAAATTTATTATGCGGAATAAATTTCACAAACAGAATTCCACATTTTGACATTTTATTGATTACACAAAAATTAAAATTGACTTTTACTTTTCTAGGCCAAGTTTTGAATGTTTGCACCACGTGTACAGGCTTAATTTGGCCTCTTTAAATTTCCCTATTCAATTCAATGCTTTGTGGAAATGAATGCAGCATAAATGCACATTACACGCTCCTATGCGGCTCATAATTCAAAGACCGGTGAAGATTTGAACATTAGAAGCGCCCTGTTGTGTGACAAATTACTCTATCAGAGCTGGCCGTCACCTGGCATTCATTAACTCATACTTTATATTGCTACCTATACGAACGTGAGTTCTAAATTTATTCTGTTTTATTTCAGAAGTTTGGCGTATAAAAATTAGCATGTTGACGATGATTCATAATTGATTATAAGTTGGTTTCAGCGTCCCTTAACAAAACAAAGCTGTTCGAAGGGAGGAAGGATAAAGGCACCATTTAGTGTGAAGTAGAGGGAACAAGAAATCTATGCACAAGGTATGTTCCCGGCTGGATCCCGTGCGCACAGAAACAGTAAGTTGAGAAAAAAGGTTGGGAAACAAGATAAAAAGACAGCACGGAACTAAAAAAAACATAGTCTTTAACAATGCAAAACAAAACATTTTATTTCAACAAAAAGAAGGCTTACATAACTCTCACCTCAAGACCTCACATTTTCCCCTTGGGGTAGCTACCCATAGGTTGACGGTAGTAAATAACATATTGACCTCCAATAATATCATATATTGTTATTTGGGCAAAAAGTGCAACACTTTGAACAATGTGGTCCTTGGTTCCGATTGAAATATATTGAATTGAAATACGAGGAATTTAAAAACGAGGAAAATTCCAAAGAACTTGATCATATTTACTAGGAAAACGTTTCGGAGTCCAGCTCCATCTGGACTCCGAAACGTTTTCCTAGTAAATATGATTAAGTTCTTCGGAATTTTCCTCGTTTTTAAATTCCTCATAAAGTTGCGATTAAAGCAAACAACTGACCCGTTCACATATATTGAATTGAAATACATAACGCAAGGAAAAAGCAAATGGAGCACAGAAATAGGCGGAACAGAAAAGTTAGCGGATAACCCAGTCATAAACGTTTAGAGGATGTAAAAAATATCCGAAAGGTTAATTCACCGTAGTTACCATACGGTGAAATAACAAAAAATTGAACATCTCATTTATTTCTACGCTATACACAAATTCGGTATCAGAACACAATTTTAAAGCATGAAGATTTCACTCATCTCATTCATTTGATGCTCAGCCTTCTCATTCTAACGTTCACAACGCTACAAACGCCACAAGATTCTAATGAGATTAGACATTTGATTTCCATTTTACATTGCACTGTAATACAAAAGCCTTCAATTAATTTATGGAGAATTAATCGGTCCAAAATATTTTATTTAACACTGACCGCGAAGTGAGAAGCCGGAGTACACGGAGGGGATTTTTATAATGCAGCAGACCGGTCAGTAGTTACAAGTTAAATTTTCAGAAATACGTAATGAAACCTAAATAAAGCAACTATCCAGGCAACTTCCGCAGTTTTCAAAACTACTCTCTATAATTGACTTATTATTCAAGTTGAATACAGAACTTTAGTTTAGAATATCGAGGTCAGAGGAGTAAATTGTACAGGAAACCTTCGAGCGTAGCACTTCCTCTTCAAGCTTCCGTCACGGCTCAAACATGAAGAGTTGTGATAAGTCACCCTTGCGATTTATCAAGAGTTGTGATAAGTGACCTTCTCGATTTATTAATATCTGTGATAAGTCATATATGAAGAGTTGTGATAAATCAAATATGAAGAGTTATGATAAGTCACCGTCGAGAATTCCATCTCGATTTGATTACGACTGTCGGCGTGGTGAAATCCCAGCGTATCCTGAAGTGCTCATTCGAGTGCATGGCGGCGGTTCTTTATTGAAGTGGCGCACCTTGGCGGCGCGGCGCGCTATGCATCGCGCAGTTTTATGACGCTCCATAAAACGCGTCGGCTGCCTCCACCGGCCCTAAACTAAGAGCTGCCCTAAGCCACCTCGTGGTTATTTACTCTCGCCTGATAGATTCGCAGCTCCTGCACGAGATTTTGCTAGATTTACCGCAGATTTCGCTGCTTGTGTTGGGTAACTCTCATAAAATTAATACTACGGATTATCTTCGCTGTGGTTATTCTTGTGTGCTTCAAACGCGCTGTGGTTATTCTCGTATGCTTCAAACGTACTGTGGTTATTCTCGTATGCTTCAAACGTGCTGTGGTTATTCTCGTATGCTTCAAACGTGCTGTGGTTATTCTCGTATGCTTCAAACGTGCTGTGGTTATTCTTGTGTGCTTCAAACGTGCTGTGGTTATTCTTGTGTGCTTAAACGTGCTGTGGTTATTCTCGTATGCTTCAAAAGTGCTGTGGTTTTTCTTGTGTGCTTCAAACGTGCTGTGGTTATTCTTGTGTGCTTCAAACGTGCTGT
>JACJUY010002397.1:73050-92000 GCA_014220935.1 Platorchestia sp. MABIK | reverse complement strand
TTAAGGCCACAGTATTACATTTTTCACTTTCCATAATAATCAAATGTATGTTTAAAGCTTATTAGGAAAACTTTCATCTAATTAAATTCAGGTCTACACTATCAAGTGGACAGATTACATCCTTTTAGAAAACTTAGAAAAATACTAATGACACAGAAAATACACACAAAAATTTCACTCACCCCAACAGTTACTTTTAAATTCACAACATTTATTTTTATTTTTTAAAGTTTACACAAATTTCTAAATTTTTCAGAAATATTCTAAGCTTACACCTACACAAATTTCACATGAGTGAACCTAATAAGGGTTAGGCAAGGTAAAAATGGCTAGAACCTATAAACGTAAGGCTCTTAAGCAACACAACACAGTACCTTGCCTAAAATGCAACACCGGTATCACTCAACTTTAAATCTAATGAGATTCAACACCGACCCCGGCAGTCCGGACAGCGGCAGTTAAGCACACAAAATTATAAATATACATTTTTTTTGGTTATGTTTAATTAGGAAAGTTATTTGAAAAGGAAAAGGAATTATTCAAGAAGAGAAAATAAAAATAGATACCAGGATTTTATCCTGTCGAACTCCAGCCAAGCTCTACCGTCAAAAGGATGGCGCTGAGAAAAGCCGGCTGAATTGCCGTTGTACGCAAAACTGCTTTCAGCAGCTTAACTTAAGAACTTTTAGTTCTTCAAGAAAACTAAAAATGAAGAGGTGAAAATTATCTTCGAAAAAGTAACTATGTCCCGCCGCCCGTCCGTGCGACGTAACTTTCCGAATTAACGGACACTGAAGACATTGACTTACCTAACACCCATAGTGGGGTCAGGGAACGCTGTAATTTAAGACAATTTTAATGACCAGCGTTACAAAGGAAAGGAGGCTCACCTGAAGATCTTCGAAGATAATATTCAGGCGAATACGTCTCCAATTAAGCCGGCTGTCAAGGACACTAAGTCCCGGAAGCAGGGGTCGGTAGAGGCCAGAGCCCGCATAGTACACATTAGCTGCACTCGCGGAGACGACCAAGTTGAATCTGAGCTGGCAACAAGCTGCGGCCACCTCTATAGTTTGCTCGAAACCGTTGCTGTGGCTTCGGACTCGTGCAAGAAGATCAGACGAACGATTTAGTTATGTTCACTGATGTTAGTCGCCAAGGAAGTGAAGCACCCCCGCCATCGCTCCGCTTTGTCATAAATTTCCAGCGTAAAAACCTTTTAGGCTTGTTTAAATTAATTAAAGCCTTTGTCCTTTATTGCGCAAGGTATTGGCTGTCTTGCACAGGACTTCAGCAACGAGCGATGGCTGGATTTGCGACAAACTAAAACTTCCAACTTCTCATCTGTGTATTTCCGATACGTAATGGGGAGTGAAGCATAAGTAAGGCCGCAGCTTCAAGCCGCAAAACGGAACTCAATGGCTGAAGCAGCTAAACATAGCCTTAAGACCTCGATAACAAGTCCATAGTGACACAATTAGCTGATATAGGGTTAGTAAAATTTCATTATCGGGACAATTTTGTTTTACCAATTTCAGCCTTGTATCAGGAATTGAGTATTAAGCCAATGTTATTGTAGGGAACACCTCATTATCAAGTAAATATTGACACAATAATTAGTTGATATTGGGTTGATGATAATATTGTTATTGGGCCAATACATTTTTCCAATATCAACCGAATTTTCCGAAATAAGGTATTTCCCCAATGTTCATTTTGAATATCCAGTCAATATTGAGACTGTACATTGGCTCAATATTAGGTCAATAAATTTTGCTACCTGGGTGGACTGATTTTTCGATACTATTCTTCAACTAGATCGAAAAATCACAGATCTGAAAATCTTCCCCAATCCGTTTGGCTCAAAAGAATGGTAGGATTTAGAAGGAAAATACTTTTAAACACATCTACTGTTTCAGGGAGTCGCTTGCTTACTTTATTCAAAGCTTCTTCAAGCATAGCTTGGCATCTGAATTTTGCACAGTAAATTTCATGGTGTTTTAGGTCTTCATCAGGAAAATTTATAAATTTCACTAAGTGAGTACTAGTTTCTTTTCTCCAAAATCCACATTTTCTAAGATTTTTGCAGTTCAGACTTTGTTATTTAGCATTTGGTGCAAACTATTTTGGTGTCTGCACAATTCTTTTGCGAGATCATGGGGATCAGCATTAGTCAGCTGAAGTGCAAGATTTATCCTTTCAAATTCTTTATGAACAGATGTCGCATATACAAAGTAAAAATTGCTTACTCTGTACATCTTGTAGTATTTTCTTACATGAGCCTAACCTTGAAGAGAGTGTCATAACCTGCGGATTGTTCACAGCATGTGAAGTGAACTAGCAATTCTTCCCAATTCACAAATATATTACTCAAGGCTTTTCCTTTCACATGCCACCGTATTATAGACAATTTCATAAATGGGAAATGTGCTCGTTGTTCCATGGTCATTAGTTTCGCCAAGATTGAAGAAAACTGGTTCGATCTTCGATAATACGTATAACGTCGCAGCATCTTGGTTCGTTCAACGCTCCATTTCGGAAAACATGGTCAAATGGAATATTCCATGGCCACAAGTTCAAAAAATGGCCAAATTGGTAAAATGGCCAAGTGAATTTTCTCACGACCACGGAGTTTAAAAAATGGCCAATTTTGTGTATGGTGGCAGCGGAGTGAGATTAAAGTCTGTTTTAATAATAATAACTGCTAATTCTTGCCCTGCTCACGATCCGTAAGATCGTGATCCGTAAGATCGATCCGTAAGATCTCAACTTATCGTCACGCTACCAAATCATACCAAATCATACGAAATCATTCCAAACCATTTAAAATTTGATAAAAATATTACGATCGACCAGACGCAAATTAATATTGTAAATTATTGATTATTAAGCAACTGACATTATTCCATTGTACCAATTCGTTTAACAATTTATGTCATTGTATCCACAGAAACCCATTTTATTTGTACCTATTTTATTATCATTATGCCCATTTAGACTATTTTGCCATTATTGTGTCTATTGTGAACCCATTTATTTCAAACCATTGTTTATTTGCTACGTAATTATTCATGTGTCTAAATTTGCATTTGTTTATATTATGATTTATTGATTTATTATCTTTGAATTGTCATGCTTCAGGTGAGCCATTTCTAATCATATATGTGCCCATTGTATACTAATTATTCCAATTATTAATCTATTCTAAATTTCTGTTTAATTTATATCATTGTGTGTATTAATTTTCCGTGTATTTGAAAATACCCAATCTGCGAAACATATAATTAAAAACGATTACAAAAAAGTCAAGCTTCATTCAATTTATTATTTCACAGAATTACTGTATTCGAGTAATTAATTAGAACAGAATGCTATGAAAATTTATCTACAAGCTTTGAAACTACGGACGCCATTTTGTTTCGACGAGAGACGCTCAGGTAGCGGCTCATTCATTCAAATCGCCTCGTGTTCAAATTTTCATATTAGCGATGAACATTCAAACTTTGTCATCTTCGCTCTTTCAGAATCTCAACGTTCAAAACTATACTTGTAAAATTAACATCACTGAAATAAATTTTGAAAGATTTCCTAGAATTTTATTTATAATTAAAAACTTTCATTAGAACACCTATTAAAAACTCAATTATATTTTATCCACTAAAGGAGACTCATTTGAAAGAAAATTTCATTCAGTTAGAAAATTTTCCACGTGATAAGAAAAATTTCCATACACCATGTACGCTCGTAAATTTGAAAATACGTACAAAATTTTATGATAAAAAAATTGTAATCTACTGACAATTTCATTCGCACGTCCATTTCTAATTTCAATGCAATATTTTACCATGTAAATCTACCATGTTGAGAAGAGTGTTGTGCATGAATGTTAGCGTGTGAGATATGTGATGTTGAGAAAGCTGTGAGGCGAGAGAGCTGTGGAACGCGTCTCGCCGAGAGCCTTGTCCATTGTTTTTTTGGCCTTCCCTCTGTCGCCTGCTAGGCCTCTTGAGATTCCAAGCCTTCGCTCGAGCTAGAGGTTACCACACTGCCGTACTACCACTCTGTCACGTACGGCTGATTCTCTCTTCCCATGTAGATTCACGTAACAACGTGATAACTTCAAGTAAAATGTTTAACACTTATGATTTTGAAGTAGATTTTAAATGTATGATACGTAATAACATGAGAGCATAACTTCATCATTTTGTCATTCTAATTACTTGTCAAACTTTGTAGTCGACAAATAACTAAATGCGACCGCGAATTGAATCCTGAAATGTTATTCATGCTCATCTAAATTATTCCTCCTTCATGAGATAAGAATTTCACGAAATTACGAGTAGAGAATACGTACAGTACTTACAAATAAGAACTTCGTTACGAAAAGTGTATATTTACCTTAAAAAATAATGATAATGTTACCGCGCTCCGTGTCTCTTAGAGTTAGAGTTGCCTTAGTAGACTAAGTTTTAAGTTCGTCCATTGCTTCTGATGTTTTCACTGCGATCCAGTTGTTGGAAGACTGCGTCACGGTCTTCCCAAACTAGAATTAATGCAATAATTGTAATATCTTGAAAGAGCCATTCCTATTGAATTTTGTGTAATTACTGTGAAATACTTCGCATCTACTTCTAACTAAATATGTAGCACTCTTTTCTTGTTGCAGACAATTCCTACAATAATATGAAACTAATGTAATAGTACTAGTAGTAGCGATCTATAGTAGTAATAACGTTGCTATTTGTTCGAATAAATACTCTGTGAACCTAGAACACGAAACTTCGAGTGTTTAATTCTTCATACCTCGTAAAGGGAGGAATCGTGGTTCACAGACGAGCATCAAATTATTGACTTTTAACTATGAAGGCTAAACTCAAATTTCGAGCCTTCATTTTTGTTTCAAATTAACTTTCAGTAGACGTGGTAATGTCTCGATTTGAAGATTCCATCGAACAGCCGGATCAGCCGCCGCTAGCCGAGAAGCCGACCGCCAAACTTGCGTCGGTGACCCGCGAAAGACATGAAATTGAAACACTCCTAGAAGAACGAATCCTGACCTCTATCAGGTGAAAGAAAATTTCAATGAATACTTGGTGAGCGTCGAGAAGCTTTAGGCCTCCTGTGATAACGAAGAGTTAAGACAGTGGCTACTGCCCCATGAGGAAGCGACTGGGGAGTTTAGGCACAAGATAGAACGCGTCATTCATCCGCCTGTTTCAAACTCGTGCGCATCTCGGAAGCCTTCATCGCAAGCCTCGTCGGTAGCATTATCTCTTCGTGCAAGACTAGCGGAGCAGAAGGCTAAGGCCGCAGCTCAGAAATTTTCCCTAGCGAAAGCACAGGCAATCGATGAAGAGGAATTAAGGATAAAAAACACCAATTAGAACATGAACACCGGAAACGAGAAGCGCAGCAGGAAGAAACGGAACTCGTAGTTCTTCTTCTCGAAGCAGAACCTAACAAGATCGATGGAGTTTCTGAAATTTTATCGGCGGCCTCCGACGACCGTTCGTCTAGGAAGTTGATTTCTGGTTCGATCCACTCTCCCGAATCTGCAAAACAGAGATTGAAATTAGAGCAAAAGGTGAAGGCTGATACTGACGATCTGCCAACCATCGTTAGCGTTCTTGAACGTCAAAATGAAGTGACAAAAGCCCTGGTAGCTGGTCAAGGCACCTTACTTCTACCTAAGAAGACGATAGAGCCCTTCAGCGGCGAAGATGTGACAAAGTTCAAGTCATTTTTGCAGAGCTTCGAAAGAGCCGTTGAATCTAAATGTGCTAACGACGAAGATAAAGTAATTTATCTCGAACAATTCACCTCTGGGAAGGCCAATCAACTTGTACGTACTTGCAGCCACTTCGAGGCAACGGTAGGTTTCACAAAGGCGAAAGAATTGCTCAAGAAAAACTTCGGAAACGAGTTTGAAACCGCCAACGCGTACCTCAGCAGATTGGAAGGTTGCCAGTTCTAAAATATGACGACCATGAATCCCTTCAAAACCTATCCATATACTTGGACCACTGAATGTGGACCACTTCTTCAAACAAGATTTCATCGACGAGTCAAATGACTTTGCATCCTCGGTAAACGACAAAAAATGGTTGAGCATCGTGAGTTCAAGTTTGAGGAAAGTTCATGGCCAATATGAAATAGCCCTACCCTTTAAATGTGAAGACGTGAAATTTCCTTCAAATAGGCAACAGGTCCTCCTCCGTTTCCGCAACGTCATGAAGAAATTAAGTGCCGATGAAAATCTCTCGGCCTAATATACGGAATTCATGAACACGATGATTGAGCAAAACTTCACAGAAGAGGTTCCTGAGAACTAGCTACATCGTGAAGAAAGTAAAACTTGGTATCCCGCTCATCACGCCGGGAGGCACAAGCAAAAGCGCAAACTTAGAGTAGTGTTTGATTGCTATCAGAGATTTAATGGAACATCCCTAAATGATGAACTACTACAGGGGCCAGACATCACTAACAACTTAATCGATGTTATACTAAGATTTAGACAAGAGCAAATAGCATTCACTGCGGACATCGAAAAAATGTTCTACCAAGTTAAAGTGCCGAAAAAACATGCCGACTTCATGAGACTATTCTGGGTGAAAAACAATTCTGTAAAGGAATTTAGACTTACCGTTCACGTTTTCGGAGCAAAGAGCTCGCCAAGCACCGCAAATTTCGCTAAGCAGACCGCCAGAGAACATCCTTTGCCGGACATAAATGTCCAGAAAACCGTTCATCGTAATTTCTACGTAGATGACCTTCTGAAGTCTGTTGGGGATAACGTCGAAGCAAAGTCAATTGCTATGGAGACCAAGAAGATTCTTGAAAAAGGTGGCTTCGACCTGACAGCCTTTAACAGCAATTCAAGGAAATTTATTTCAACCTTACCCAAGGAAAATCTATCGGAGAACGTTGCATGAGTTACTGTGGGGGATTCCCTCCCATCAAGTAAGGCCCTCGGAGAAGTCTGGAACACCAATAGAGACACCTTGGGCTATAGCTTGAAATTCGAATCCTCATCATTAACGAGGAGAAACGTTCTTAAAACACTCGCTTCAATCTATGACCCTCTTGAACTCGCGTCCCCAGCGATGGTTGCAGCTAAAACCATTTTCCAAGAAACCTGTCGCCTTCGCTTCGAGTGGGATGAATACCTGCCGCAACATCTCCAAGCGCGCTGGAATTCGTGGCAGAAAGACATGAATTCCATCACTGACTACGAAATACCTCGCTGCATCAAAAACTCGCCAGGTTCTCCAATCGAGATAAACGTACTTAGCGACGGCAGCGAAACTGTATACGGTGCGGTGGCCTACCACTGTTCATAGATGAAAACACGGGACAACGCTCTAACACGATAGTCCTGGCTAAGTCAAGACTGAATCCCCTAAAAAACTCTACTCTTAAAACCACGCCCCGCATTGAGCTGTGCGGTGCTAAGCTTGCTGTGGAACTTGCTCAAATTCTTCAAAGGAAAATAGAATTACCAGTAACCGAGATCCCCTTCTGGTCAGACAGCGTAACTATTTTGCGCTACATCAAAAGTGAAAATAAAAGATTTCATAGATATGTTTCGAATGGAGTTTCATTCATACGCAACTTTTCAAGCCCGTCTCAATGGAAGTACGTGCCTTCAGATGAAAATCCCGCAGACATGTTGAGCCGCGGTGTCCCTGCGAAAAAACTGTCAACTTCCCATTTGTGGAACATGGGGCCCGGATTCTTGACAAACCCAAATCAAAGTATGCCTTATCAGAAATTTGAACCTAGCTTCAACAGTGATAGTGAATTGAAGGAAGAATCTCAACAGCTCACCTCCATCGCCTGCGTCACTCCAACTGACGAGCTTCTTTCTCCAACATCGGACTGGCACCGTCTAAAGACCAGAGTCGTTGGTATCCTGAAATTCATGACCTTCTTGAAAAATCCTGCTGGCACAGAAAGGAACATAAAGAGTGAAGATTTATCAAAAGCAGAAACGCAAAAATTCAAGTATATTAAAAGAAAATTTTACTCGCAGGAGTTGCTCCTTTTAAAGAAATTAAAAAATCTACCAAGAAATTCTTCCCTGCGAAAACTTATTCCGTTTCTCGGTGAAAGCGGCATTCTTCGTGTTGGTGGTCGCCTCCAAAACTCGCCGTACGACTACGAATTCACGCATCCGGTTATTCTACCCGGAAAATGTCCCATTATAAGGACCATGGTGATGGATCTACACCGTAAACTCGGTCACCTTGGGCGAGAAACTATCTTGGCTTCAATGCGCAGGAAGTACTGGGTCCTCGGGGAAAATTCTTTGTGCAGAATAATCTGCAGCAGTTGTATTCCTTGCCGGAAAAGATTAGGACAGCCAAGCCATCAACTCGTGTCAGAGCTGCCTGCTTGTCCAGTAACAGGTGATACGCCCGCGTTTCAACAGGTCGGTGTGGACTATTTTGATAAGTTCACTGTTGAACAAGGTGGTAAAAACATGAAACGATACGGTGTAATCTTCACTTGTATGGCATACAGGGCAGTGCACTTGAAAGTTTCAGAATCTCTTAACACGGACTCGTTCATGAATGCCTTGAGACGATTCACATGTCGGAGAGGGAACGTTACTTCAATCTACAGTGACAACGGTACAAATTTCGTTGCGTGCCAATGGGAATTGAAAACTGCAATCTCCGGTTGGAATATTTCTAAAATCGAAGAATACCTGAAGCAGAGAGAGATATCTTGGCATTTTAACCCACCTGCTGCATCTCACTTTGGAGTATGGGAACGGCTGATACGTTCAACTTGAAATGTTCTGTCCGCCCTAATGAATGAACAGCCCTTGAGACTAACAAACTAAGAACTTTGCACTTTCCTGTGCGAGGTGGAGTCAATCTTGAATAACAGACCCCTTACCACGGTTAACAGCGATTTCGAAAATAACAAGACCCTGACGCCCAATGACTTACTTTTGCTTAATGCAGGCGTTACATTTCCTCCTGGCTTGTTCGATAAAAGCGACATCGATGTTAAACGAAGATGGAAACAAGTTCAGTATTTGGCAGATTTATTCTGGTCACGCTGGAGAACTCGCTGCTTGACCCTCCTTCAAGAAAGACAAAAATGGGCAACCGAAAGGGCGTCGCATAGTGTCGGAGACCTTGTACTTGTGTTAGACCAAAACACACCTCGAAATCTCTGGCCTCTGGTACAGATTATTAACGTATTTAAAAATAAATAAGGTCGTGTACATGAAGCCGAGCTTCGCTTCGCTGTAGCTGTAGCTTTAAAATACTCTGTACAAGTTCGGTAATACTGTGTTAAAGCGCCCTATAAACAAACTAATCCTTTTGCGACCTGCACAAGAATGGTTGAAATACTTTGTATGAAGTATGTTTGTCATTCGTTCTTAGAGCAAATTTCATATGTCGCTTCGCATTATATGCAAATTTGAGGGCCGGTGTTACTGCGCTCCGTGTTTCTTAAAGTTTGAGTTGCCTTAGTAGTACAAGTTTAAGTTAGTCCATTGCTTCTTATGTGTTCACTGCGATCCAGTTGTTGGAAGACTGCGTCACGATCTTCCCAAACTAGAATTATTGCAATAATTGTAATATCTTGAAATAGTCATTCCTATTGAATTTTGTGTAATTACTGGGAAATACTTCGCATCTACTTTTAACTAAATATGTTGCACTCTTTCTTGTTGCAGACAATGCCTACAATAATTTGAAACTAATGTAATAGTACTAGTAGTGGCGATCTATAGTAGTGATAACGGTGCTATTTGATCGAATAAAAACTCCGTGAACTTAGAACACGAGACTTCGAGTGTTTAATTCTTCATACCTCGTAAAGGGAGGAATCGTGGTTCACAGACGAGCATCAAATTATTGACATATAATTGGGGGGCAAATATGCAGAGTGGCCTAAACCACAAATCTGGGGTCAAAACTGGCAGAGTGGGCTAAGCGATCATTTCACCACCAAGCGGCGTAGATGTCTTTCAGGCAGAGTGGCCTAACCAACAGCGCGTATATCTTGTCCTGCTGCACCGCGCCATGCGTTATGGGGCCGAGTGGCCTAAACAGTAGATTAATGCTCTCTCTTTTGAATTTTTTTAGTATTTTAATGATGGTCTACGATTCAACGTAAATTGAATATACAGAGTGTTTCCGAAGAAGTACAAAATAACACACGTAGTAAAAGATGGCGAAATAAACACTTTCGTTTTTATTAAGTTTCCCCAAAAAATCGGGTTTTTGAGAAAATAACTGTTTATTACCTTAACGGATTAATTAAATTCAATGACACAAATACTAGCGATATTTATATTAAATTTACTTTCCATAATTATTCGAAATGAGTTCCATAAATGCACTGCTTACATCTTAGTCTTAGCGACTACCAGATATTAGGAAATACTTCTGGCATTTCATAAGTCTCACCAGCAGATACTGCAATTCTCACCACGAGATCTTCCTAAGATCTAATGGGTGTAACATCAACAAGGCTCTTCTAGTGTCCTCGCTAAAACTAATTTACCATTTGTCCCTAGAACTGAATATTATTATTCTAAACTCTCATAAAATAGAAGGGTGTGAAACGTAAATTCAAAATTTATATTGCGAGTACTTGTGTCATTAAATTTCATCCTTGAAAATAATAAACAGCTAATTTTTCAAAAACCGAAATTTTTGCTCGCAAATTCCATGAAAGAAAAAGTGTTACTTGTGTACTTTGCCATTTTCTACTTGGTGTTCAATTTTGTACCTTTTGTTCTGGAACACCCTCTATTGCATTAACTAATCAACTCTAATGGCGTATAGTGCATGCAGGTGTTTAATAATATAAGAAAACAAATTTTAATTCAAGTGTTTAACAATTTGAAACGACAGGGAGGCGTATGCGTAAGCAAAGAAAAGACAAATAATTGGATTGGTTAGAGATCTACAATATTTCCATGTACAGAATAGTGAACACAATCATGTATTTTGCTTCTAGTGACACGTTACGTAAGGATTAGAGTGATAAAGCTTTTATTTCTTAGTTTTAGTGTGAGAAATCCCAATACTGCAATCCACCATTATCTACGCAGCAAACAAGCAAAATGATTACAAAAAGGTTTTCAGTGGATTTTGACACGTTTAGTGGTCTCACAGTCTAAATATTTTTTACTCCTCTATCTGTAACACAAACTAAATCATTTCTCAAGGAAGGATGATAAAAGGAAACGAAAAGTAAATCATGGATTAGTATTTAATCATAATCTCCGTCAAACACAAAATTTAACAGTCATAAGTTATCATCCTGGTAAAAGCATTAACTGTGCGTAATTGGAGAAAAAAAATCTGCGTAGATAGTCGAAAGAAAATATGAGATACAAAAGAGAAGAGCACAATTGCGACGAGCACAATAGATAGTATGCTTAATTTTGAATTAGGCTAGGTTGAATATGTTCATCATGGGTCTATAAGTCCCGATGCGAGCGTTTCAACACTAATACAACGATTGCTCTCCTCAGATGGACGCGATCTTCAGATGGACGTGATATTCAATACATTCTAACTTGGTATAAAAACTACTTCCTGCGTGCATTATAAAATGTGCAATGGACATGAAAGTAGATTTAATTATATTCCAACATTTACTTGAGCAACTCTGTGTTTCAGCTTCACCTTAGTTTCTTCATCTGGAACACACTCAGAATTGGATTTCTTTTTTCTGATTTCATGGGGGAGATTGGTGAAAAAGCCCACAAGATGAGATGGTATATAGGCAGTTTAGTCGTGGAGGTTTTTGAATTCTTTGAATGAAAGCTTCATTAATTCTATTTAAAGAGGCTCCAGGAGGACAATTTGAAGTTCAGATGGCTTGTTGCGTTTGCTGAAGTCAGTAGTACGAAGTTCCTTGTGGTGATCGCTTGAATACTTGTACTGTATCAAGCACTCGTTTTTCTGGGAAACTTTCAGTCGTTTCAGTTTCAACCAATTAAATTTGTTTCCTTTTATGTCGACTATCCAAACGTGAAGTATGACTGGGGCTTGGGACATCGATAAACTTGTCCTTCATGTGAGTACTCATACAGATGAACATGAAGGAAGCGACAATGTTTTTATTGAGTTTTGTACGCCACAACAGTCTTAAAATGTATGAATCTTGTCGTAATTATGAAGATTATTTTTCTGTAGGAAAGTTAAACCAAATGAAACGATCTCACAACTTCCTCGCTTCCCTTCGATCTCTGGCTAGACAAAAATGTGACCCTTATCATGTTATGTATTTATTCCGAGGTTTTACAACCACATTTGCCTTGTATAAAAAGCAACAGAAATGTTGAGGTAAGGAATCGGCTGAGTTTCCTCCTGGTCCAACGCCATGCACAGTAGGCGGGAACTACGATGGTGACATTCCTCTTCTGTTTCCTTTAGTTCCTTGAGGGCAAGTTCAACACGTGTAATCTGCTCCTTGTGAACTTTTTCTAGCTACGTCTTCTCTCTTCAACAGCTAGATTTGCTTTATTTTTCATCTTGAACACATCTCATCTAGCACAGGTTTTTTTCTTTTGCAACTGTATTCCTACTTTGCATTTTTTGAGTTCTGTCATGAAAACGAATAAGTTGACGGGATGATCAGAATTTCTCTCCGTGTACAACGAATGCATTTTTGGGTAGGTAAGATCAGGACTGAAATATAATTTAGGATTATCACTGGAGTGGGATTTGTACTTTGGGAAATTACTAAGAATTGTTGACACTTTTTCTTCATCTCAGGTAAATATTTTTTAGCAGGCACATGCTTGCCTCTTATATCTAGCAAAGCAATTCCTGCTTTCACTTTCTTATTGATTACATAAGTTACACGCTATGGTGAGATTCCCAGTGTAGAACAGAACACTGCCTTGCACGCTCTGTGGCAATTTATAGTATAATGAAATGTTTTCTATTCTGAAGATTCAGTGGGGTATGGTTGTGACGCTTCACCAGAACATGCAAAAAAACTTTTGTAATGCAATTTACGCAGATAGGAAAATAGTGTTTACCAGAAGATATGCAAGTTGCTTGAAAATAGAAACATCTGTTGTGTCGTTAATAATAAGGGGAACTACGTCGCATTTAGTTTATATACCAGGTTGTTTAAAGCATCAGGAGTCAAGATCTATTACATATGAAGAAATGCTATTTTCTTTCGTTTGTGCGCTCTTGATGTTTTTGACTAATTTTGAGTCAGTACGTATCTTAGAAATGAGTACCGGCAAATTATTTAAAAGAGCAATGGGTAGGTTATGTTCGGCAATAAAGATACACAATTTTAGTTCTGCGGATGCTACTTTGTTTTGGTGATCTGACGGCTTACTTCTCATAAAATCAGTGACTTTTAATCAATTTGCCATCAACCTTTGCATTGCTTTTATGCTTTTCAGTTCTCTCGTGTCTTTTTATTTGACTTAGGCTGCCGGCTACTTCACAATAATTATTGCACAATTTGCAATACCCTTTTGCTGGAGTTAAGTTTGCTGACTTGTAGCCACGATGAATATTTCTCAACCGTTTGTAATTTTAATGAAACTTTCCATTCAACTTTTTATTTCTGTCTCATAACATCACTGTCCTCACCATTGGAAGAATACTCAATATTCACTTTATTAAAACTCATTATTTCTCAACACTTATTGATTGAAGAACAATAACAGGTAACAAAACATTAGCTTTTAAACCAATGCGCGACCAAACACAATGAGGAACTCATTACACTCAGTAACTGCATTAGACTGACTCTCACAATCTCACTGACAGGTGACAGTAAATTAGGCGGGGAATAAGCCACAGCAAACGTACAAAAGCCGATCCAATACTCGACGAGTGCAGAACAGATCAAGCATACTCATTACTCAAATGCTTGTTAGTCTGAGTTAACAAAACGATGTCATGGGTAAGCAATTTTAGCAAATTAGAAACTAACATTGCGTTAAAATTGTTAACACTCCATATTTATATCAAATAAGCACATAAAACTTTAGAATGTAGAAGTGCAGCGCTACACTGGTGACGATGTGATGAGTTCTAAACTTCTAACTGGTATCAAACGCGATACATAACTTTATTTGATCACACAATTCGTTTAATTTACCTCCCACTTACATGAAATATTTAGTAATTGCCAAAAATAAGGCTACTATTTATTGGTAGGGTCTAATTTCTTAAACATATTATAAAAATTTTTGAAACGAACCAAAATTCACCGCTTCAGGCTAACGTTGAACAACAATTTCAACAAAGTGACATTTGGAACAGAACGTACCAAATGTTTACGAACGTACCATTTTCGGCAGCCCTGCTAATGAGCTTGCCGTCAAACTAATGCTGTGCACGCATGATGCAACTGCTCATCGTTGTCATGGTAACATGTGCCTGCTTCTGCAATTATGCCACAGCCAGGCAGGAAGCCCCACTCTTTTGTTTGCGCCAGAGTGGCCTAAACGACTGAGCAATTCCTTGTTCAGTACATTTACGAAACTCTATCGCTTATCCCACTTTGCTTATCACTGCTCGAAAATTCAGGATTTTGTGGGTTATGCCACTCTGCATATTTTCCCTCCAATTATGAAGGCTAAACTCAAATTTCAAGCCTGCAGGTAAAATAATTGATTTCATTTAATTCGAATGTCTCTATCATATTTAAAATTCAACGTTATAATTTAGTACCACATCTGAGTAAGAAGGGAATTAAACTAGGAAATACGCCCTTTGTGTAAACGGGAAATGACAGAGTGGATGATATGCTTATGATGAGGATGCATGTAGTGGCTGCCTGCAAAGAAAGGAGTGAAAATTTCGAAACTCAAAGATCACTGAATGACCAAATTGAACTTCTAGTTAATTGCTGCTGAGGACGTGTAACGAGCGCGTGGGTCAACAACTGGCTTCACTAGAGATGCGCATGCCTTCTTCCCAAGCATACGCAGCACTGAGCTATGTGGGGCGACTTCACAGTTGACGAGCGTACATCTGTGTGCGTGACTCACATCTCGGACCGGCGCACAGGACTGGAGAGTGGAGACAGCGGCGGCGAGCACCACAGCTGAGACGACTACGGTTGCGGTGCACACACGCAAGCCCACACACTTCCCATGCGAGCATCAGCTGGTTAGCACGTGGCGTGATGCAATCCCAGGACTTCAACATCAGGCAAGCACCGACGGTGGATGAAGATGCAACGGAAAATAATGTGGAGCGACGATATGGTGTTATTAGCGACGAGATAACCGATGAAGCGGCAGCGTTTTACCTTTATCTACCGGATAATGCAAAGTATGACGTCATCCCGTATAAGAGGAAAACGTCCACTTCTTTCTGAGACCACATGGGGTTTTCCCCTGAAAAAATTCTTCTGTAAGAGATTCATCGGCCGGAAGCTCCCTATGACTCTACGCGACCAAGGTTATTGAATTCCCGAAGTTATTCAACTTCAAGACTGCTACATGTGGTGGTCTCGGCGGCGAGAGGATTGTCGACGTCAGTAACGGTCAGTTATCAGGATCAGGTTTTGCCAAAGAACAACTGGACCGACGTCTATATAGGGCACCTCGAATCAGCGCTTTTTTTATGAAGCAAATCTCGTTCGTCTGCTTCATCGCTGCTTCACCGCTTTACGCAGAGGTGAAATGAAATTTATACAATCATGATAATAGAAGCAGCGGAATGGGATTCAGCATAATATCACGAGTAAAGACGACCACAACAAATGCTGGCAGCGGTGTCGGATCAGTACAAAATGGTCAGGCCATTTTCGTGGGCTCGGATCATTGCTTTGAGAGCGTGAGGTATTTAAAAAGATAATTGCCGCCTAATCAATTACGAAGCCATGGATTTCTGATCAACTGAGTGAGGCTCTAGAAAATTTTTTGTTTCCACATGTCACATTCGAAATGTTACTGACACCGATTTAAATGTGGTTTTGATTTTGAATTTGAGCACCTAATTTCTTTAATTATGATTTATGAACGAACAGTAACCGATATAATACACCCTTTCAGATCCTACATAATTTGGTTCATTCTTACGCCACGAAGTCAGAGATAAATTTCAGATACATGAAGGAGGAATCAACGTGCGACTTTTAATTTGTGATGGAAATCAATGAAGCGCCTTGACTTTTTTCTGGTGAAGACAGTGAAAAAACTACTGTATGAGCACGTAACAAAATTTACAAAATTCCAGCAGTAGTCTTATTACCCAGAGCATCGTCGTTTCAATAAAACAGGATAATTAAGCGTGAAAGTTTTACAACGGGCGGTGGCAAATTGAATCAAATTTGAAACTCGGTTTGGTCCGGCTAAACCGTATCATGCACACTCTGATATATCAAAGAATGTAATGATGAACATGTTTTTATGAATTGAGCTTCATTAAATTGTGCCAAGTAATTGCAATTTAAATAATTCATTTACCGCAAGCGATGCATCAGTTGATTGTTTCTTAAGGTTATTACAATGGACGCATTTGGGTATAGCTACTCGTTGGCCTGAATAGGCTCGGCAACTTCTATGGCACCCTGTCATAAAGCTATTTTAGCGTCCTGTCATCAACGCTATATTAAAGTGTGTAATTATTTTCCACTTAATTCACTTAAATAGAGTAAAAAAATTAGACTTATTACCTTATGTGATTAATCTTCCGATAGAAATAGGGAGTCACGAATAGTTTAGGAAGCTTTGTAAGAACTTTAACACGGATCTTGGCAGGGATGGAATTCCAAGTCTTGGTTGCATTGAAGAGAATGTTATGTTGCAACTGAGCTTTTGAAAAATAAGTATGAAGTTACTTGTATTTAGGGTTATATCATCATAATGGCCAGTTTGTGCAGTTAATAATTGTTTATGGTATTTCTCACCCTCATTAGTCCATGTTTTATAACTGAAATTAGACATTGAGAGCTTGTAAACATGCGATTATAGACAGAAATTTTTTAATTGAGGAGTACCATGGTTATCACTCAACTATGACTGAACTTTCAGGACAGTGCTTGAATCAGACGATTCTAGTTAAGTTCCCCTCAAAGTTGACAACTTATTATGCTCACAAAGTACTCAAACCGCTTTAAGAAAAAATTCCAAAGTCATTGCGTAAATTTCTTGTCATCTTTCAAGATCATCTAGCAATCGAGCGCAGTGTAGCGACGTAGTACTAAAAACATTTCAATTTGCTTAGAGTAGAACTTTCAATTCACCAAAAGGAAAGTATTTCATTTTAAAATTACGTCAAATTACTTTCAAGTGAGAAGCTCAATGTTTATAATTCCGGGTGGTTCGTTGTACACAATGTAGGCAAAAGTATTTTTGCACTCATAACGGGATTTTACCTTTTCAAATTTAGTGAGATAACCATCTCGAAAATTAGACTGATTATGGTTTATAGTGTTGCACTATTAGCGTAGATTAGAGTATATGATTTTTCCAGAATTTATTTTATATGCGACACAAATACGTTTGGTACATGGGTAAAAGATTTATCTATTGCACTTAAGTTGTCTTAAATATAAATTACATAATTTTTTCAAATCCTGTTAAATGCCAGCATATCTTCTAATAATATGGAGAATAAGAGAAAATGAAACAGATGATTTTGAAGATAATACAGGTTCAAGAATGACCCCGCAAGCTCATAATTTTACGTCATGAGGAAAGAATTTCAAATAATAAAAATGTCTACCTAATCAAGTACATTATAATACAGTAGAAATATCGTACGTTTAATTATTGTAAATTTTATGAATTTGCTGCAACCACGAACGATCAGGGACGTCATGGAAGATCAGAGTCCATACACGTCAAAACTTGCAGAAAAAATTTTGATGGACCAATGATCAGTCGAAAACAGATAATAATTATTGACCTTGAATCCTCTAGTGCAAAGTTAAGTGACAGAATTATCAATGCAGAAGTACACAAGATGAGTCTCAAAAGCATACATCTCGTAAAAGTTTCGTACTGACGAGAAATCTTGTTGCAAGTCGTTTAGAATACGTCGAGAAAAAACATTTCGGCAAAGGAAAATTTTTGAAAAGACTGTCTTTTCTTCTAAAAAATCATAATTACATTTTTCGGATGTGATGCCGATCGTCAAATTCGTAGGGTGAGAGGGACAGTGAATGGGGAATTATTTAAATGAATATTTACGGACTCTTGATTTCTTGATATGGAAAGTTTATCCGAGCGATAATAACGAGTAAAGACATAGCTACTAAATGTTAATCAAAAATTTGTTGGTTGAATACTTTCATCATATTCGGTACATGTTATATAGCGAATCAATCTTTCTGCTTTAAATATTCATTGCTTGATTTTACATGTTTAGTTCAGTCTTTTGAAACTATGATATGATCTGCTAGAGTTTCGTGGATGTTTACTAACTAATCATTTAAGAATCGTAAAGTTTACTCCCTACTGCTTACGATAGATATGTTGTTGTATGGTTGAGAAAGAACAGTATGAATCTCGGATTATAATTGTCATACGCAGTGATAGCTCTGTCTGTTTAGCAGTTTCTGGCTTACGACAGGAAGTCCACGTGAACATTTAATTTCAAAACTAGGAAAAATTGCTCCGAAATCTAAAGCCCGGGCCAGACCTTGCAACTTCTCGCAGTTGATACCGCTTCGACGAGTTGCCGAGGGCTCTCTAATCGCTAGAGAGCAGCGTTTTTTATCATGAGCAGGAAGTTGAGCCTTGTCCGATCGCCGTCGCAGGTGCACGGCGCATCGAGTCAGTCAGTGTGACAGCAGAAGGCATTGAGTAAGGTTATGCTCAGCCCAGCAGCCACTGAATCAGAACACACAGAACTTCCGCGATAGAAAACGGATTCTTTCCGCCATTGTAAAATAATTGAGGAGGGTAACTGCGAGCGAATGGCAAAACCAGCTAAATGTAAATCCTAAGAACGTGAATAAGATAACTTTTTTGTCTC
>JACJUY010002397.1:51628-72769 GCA_014220935.1 Platorchestia sp. MABIK | reverse complement strand
TGTTTTCCGGTTAGACAAATTATTTACCACAAGTGATACAGCAATAGATTTTATCGTTAGTCTAGTACAATGGACACATTCGAATATGGCTACTTGTGGGCCCGAGTAAGTTCAGCGACTTCTAGGGTATCCTATCTTCAAAGCTATTTTTTAAGAGTACAGTAATGTTTAATCTAATTGACTTAACCTAGGGGGATGAAAGACTGATCTTGTTTGTTTTGAAAGCTTTGTAAGAAGTTTTTTCCACTGATTTCAGCAGGGATTGCATTCCAATTCTTAGTTCCAATGAAGAGGATACTGTGTTGTGAACGAAATTTTGAATAATAAGGAAGTATAAAGTTACTTCTGTTTCGTTTTGAATGATCATTATTGCCAGTTTCAGGAGTTAATAATTGTTTGATTTCTCTGTCGCCATCATCAGTTGGTGTTTTATACATTAAATTACAAAGAGAGAGCTTGTAGAGATCAAGAAGCTATAGTATTTTTAAGCATTTGAATGAATCTTTTGTGTGAGCATTAAAGTCTAATTTTAAAACTGCTCGAATGGCTCTTTTTTGCAGTCCAAAGAATAGATTGTTTTTTTTTTATCAGTTTCGCTGCAAGCTTCTATCCTAAATTGTAGATATGGTGAAATGATCGTTTGATGAATTTTTTTAAGAGCTTCTCACGCAATACATTTTTTACTTTATGAAGGATTCCAACGGACTTAGATAATTTTGTACTGATATGTGCGATATGCTCTTTGAATGTCAGATGTCTGTTTAATATAATATCTAGAAATTTACAGGAGTTGGTTTCTTTAATTTCACCATCACCAATTTAATTGTGAAAAAAATTAAATTCTTACACTCTTAGAAGAGCAACTAATATTGAAATTGGGCGCCTATTAATGTGCATGTATCATCTTTTGTAAAATTTTCATTATAACTAGCAATAGTTCATGGCTTGCGACAATTCGTAGTCATTACAACACCTAGATTTCATATTTCTCTATAATAATGACAAAAAAATATCATACAAACACGTTAGGTGTGACGTATTGAATTCGGAAGGAATGATGCATGCGTTTACAGATCTCCCACTATTTTTATTTGGAGTTATTGCTATTTATTGTGCGAAGCGAAGCTGTTTCGCACAGCGCATCGTTGTTAGACATGCTCCGCCTCTCATATCTGATAGCTAACTGGCTGCTGCTGCATTGCGTGCTCTTCACAAGCCGGTCTGGTCAGCAGAGGTTGTTTTGTGACACCGCTTCGACGACCAGACGCATTGTCGTAATGCAAGGTCTGGCCCGGGCTTAAAACACAGTTCGTGACGAGAGTGCTTCTGAATCGCATGGCATGGGGTCGGCTACTCCTCAGTGCAGTGCCTTTAGGGACTGAGCCACAATCTCACTTGTCCGAGTATTTGCCGCAGTAGCAGGCCTTCCACGCTCGTCAATCTTTGTACCCTCGGCTGGCATGGATTTTACCCTAGAATGCTCTTCGATTACCCTAGAAAATGCAAATGAAGGCAACAAAGTAATTACCGTATAGTCTTCCATATTACAATTGGCTTTGCCCTTAATTACGTCTCATAGACTGCTTTTTTAAAGTATGTGGGGATTCATTAATTAATCAATGAATGATCTGAACGCCTCTATATGGAAATGTGTATAAAATGAGAGCCTTCCATTAAAATCACAAAAGATATTTCCAAATGTTGATCGATAAACAACTCAAACAAACTCACAAAGCACTGTGGTCGACAGAATTGATGTACAGGGTTACACAACTAGTGTTCACAATACCTGAATATTAATTGTTACAGAAATCAAACAGAAAATTTTGGACGAAAAATGCAGACCTATGTTTTATTTTTACCGCTCGCTGTATTGAGTTTTTTGACCAATTCAGAGCAAATAAAAACTGAATAAACTCAACGTTCGTTGTTGAGTATAGCCTTACAATATGTTCAATTCAAAATAAGAAATGGCCTAACTTAATACAAACAATTTTTAATCTCCAGGAAGCTATTCTACTCAGAAAAAGTTCTGCGAATACATAGTACAAAACTATACAATCTACAAGTTAGTAAAAGCGCTATCACGTTTTCCTCATTTTATATTTCTAAGGTATCGACATTACAGAAGGTTCTGCACACGTGGCATTACTTTTCACTTCATTAATTGCCTTGATTAGATTAGTATTAATTAGAAAATTAGAAGTAGTGAAGCACTGCATGCATCAAACCACGCACGGTTTCATTCTTCTAACTGGTTCTTTGTGAAGTTTTGGTCGAATTTAATTTGCTGAAGGAATGTTCAACGGAAGCGTTTCGAAACAGAAAGGCCAACAAATTTGAAATTGCAATTTTAAAAATTTTTATAACATGACAGCCCACTGGCATTTTTAAGGCTATGCAGCGTTTCCCGGTTATTAACAGCCGACATGTCTGGTGTCAATTGTTCATTCAAGTAATGTTTTCTACACTATTCCTCAAGACATTTCTTATGGACAAACTTTTTCATTTGAGGAATTTTATCTAACATACATATAAACAAAAATTTTGGAGACAGTGTTGACGCATTACGCTGATTCAGACAGCGTACGAG
Source organism: Platorchestia sp. MABIK (assembly GCA_014220935.1). NCBI lineage: Eukaryota > Metazoa > Arthropoda > Malacostraca > Amphipoda > Talitridae > Platorchestia > Platorchestia sp. MABIK. The sequence goes on along the minus strand of JACJUY010002397.1, from coordinate 70,176 downwards.
GTCATGTATAGGAACCTCGGCGAAAAACATTTTTTTGGATTTATGTAACCTCTTCAACGTAGAAGCATCTAAAGTTAGTAAAAAGAAGCTCTTTCTTGTGTGAAGTAATTCCAGTTATCTCTGACATCGTTTCAGTTGCTGTCATCACATTGTATATAGTCTCGAATGGCCAGTCATTTAGAATCGTCGGTTGCTCTATGTTCATTTTAAATTTTCGCACTCAGTAGAGATCTAAAACCCGTAAGGCTTGTAGTAGTGTAATCTACTACACGCCTTGCGGGTTGGGTTTTTAGATCGCTACTGAAGACGAAAATTGAAAATTAGAATAGAATAACTGACGATTCTGAACCGTCGACCTTTCGAGACTTACCCCATCAACTACTGGCACAAAATCATTAGTGAGTGTTGGATGGGATGGATTCAGCTATGAAATGGTCGCATTCTTCTCCAAAGCCACACGCACAAAATCTGAACAAAAGCTCCTAATTAGGCTATACATTTCTGTTCTCAGATTGGAGATATTCGGAGAATCAAACTGAAACAAGGTATTAAATGCGTTCAGTTTCCCAAAATTGTCATTTAAGAACTCCAAATAAGTGCGGGTTAGCTCGTTGTTTAACGACAACTCAACAACGTGGAGTGTGAGTGCATCCCACTGCTCTAGCAATCGTCGTACACAAGCTTGTAAAGAAACTTCATGCCGCGCAGTGCGAAAAGAACCACAAATTGTTCAGTACCGGCATGGAACACATTAACTTGTGCTATATTCACGAAACAAATGTTGATACGTTCTATCTTTGAATTAAATGTCTTTTGCTCAAGTATTTCTTATTTGGGTTATTCAGCTGTAGTTTTTGACAATCATCTATGTTTTTTCATGACTTTTAAAAACTAAATCTGAAATATAGATTTTACCCTAGATTTTGCATTTTTTTCCTTCACCCTAGACTGTACCCTAGGAGGGGTCTGATTACCCTAGACTAGGGTAATTTCCCTAGGAGTGGAAGCACTGCGCAGTAGAGATGTCTCAGAAGTCATCAAATCTCGGGTGAGTGCTTGGCTTCATTACAATTTGTTTTAGAAACTTTTGTGATATTTTTAGCTACACCTCAAGGGCAAAGTCTAAGAGCATTCCCTCTCTAACTTGAATCACAGCACCGCTCTGATGGTCTACCCATTTTCTGAGTTAGATTCAAGGTAGTGGAAGAACGTGTGAATATCACAGGAAACCCAAAAATTATCACTATGCCAGAGACAAGGACACCACTGATTGACTTCCCCACAAACATTGGCAACCGACGTTAACTTTTAGGGATTTATTTGCACCTAAGGATTCCTTTAAGAATTTTGTTCTATCTCAGGTTAAATAACGAAACATCGGACTCAAACTATGTAAGACATAGGAAATTAATCATCTCATCTCAGCTTGTAAGTAAGAGTTAAATGCTTGGGCTGTGTGTATTATCGGAGTTCGATCAAAATTTCAACGATTTCCTGATGAACTTCTCTGAATGAATTGAAATCATCTGAGTGTACTCAAGAAAACTGAAGAATAGCTTATGAAGTTTAAGTTTCCATTTAGAACTCACTTTTATTAAGAAGTAAGGCGATAACATTAGGAAATGATACGTTGAGAAATTCAAAAGTTTGTTCACGGTGAAGAACACTTACGAGTACGTTATCGCTGTTTACCTGTCTTGAGAAAAGCCTTTTGGAAAATAAAAACAGAAGAAACGTGTTCATCACGGTTGGTGCTTGATATACTGAGTGGGCTAATGACTGCAATATAGAGCCCTTTCTGTTTCATATTACTTATACGAGGATTTGAGGAAATAAATGGCGGAAAGACTCTCTGAACTATTATTTATGTGGAAAGCTTCATTGCGGTGTATGGATCATTTGCCTTTTTTACGGTATAATTAAGGATACATACATGTTCATAAAAAATTCGAAGCATGGGTAGTCAGGGTTGTACTCATCATCGATAATACTATTGCTCAAACTCTAAATTTGAGTAAACAGATGTTGGGGAGATTAAGTTTTGAAGAATTCGTTTTTTTCTGGCTCACCGGGAGTTCTCTCATCCAACCCTTGCACTAACAGCAGATTTTGAAAATATTCTCATAAAGTTATTCTTCCAGCTAAGTTTCGGAGTAACTTTAGACAGCGAGTGGACCCACGATTTGTTTGCAGGTTCAAGCTCATTATAAAGGTGTGAAAAGGAATGTCTTCGTGGCCAACGAACTCAGCTGAAATTTGGGGCCCGATTGCGTTCTAAATCGGGAAATTGTGCTGTCTGGGGATAAACCTGGAGCACTGATTGCCTTGTGAATTGTGTCTCTGGGCAATTCATGTCTTGGGTTAGGTTGATGAAGAACGGTGTGGATGAAGGAGCTAGTGAAGGAATAAATTGCTTTCGATAACCGAGTTACTCATCATCTTGCTCGAACTTCAAATTATGCGTATGAAGATAAGTTTCAGATATTATCAATGATTTTTAATTTGAATAAAGCATCGTGCTAATCTAATTAACTGCATCTTTTTTTTTGCCCGTAAACATTGCGATCTGCAAAATAAGATGATGCATAACTCGAGGATGACTCAAGAGATGCAGCACTTACAGTATCTGCGGGAGAAGGAGTCAGTCGAGGAATTTTCTGCTAAGAAAAGTCCAAGAGCATTCCCTCTCTAACTTGAATCACACAATTTCTGTGTTCCGGAAGTGAAAGTGATGAAAAATATTTATCTTGATCATGTCATAGCAAACCGTGCCTTGTTCAGTTCTGACAAGATTGTGTCGACTCACTGTATGATTATGCCAGAAAAAGTCAAGTATTGTTTGCAGTAGTCGAACTTTTACAGTAACAATTTTCATACAGGTGAGTTCAAGTCCAAGATGTGTGGCTATTGAAACGGTAAATTACATACATTAAATAACAAATATTAAGTTGTAATGAACTGGAGCTCTCGAAACAGCGCTAATTTATTTCTCATGTTAGTCTTCATCAAGAATATTTTCTTTTTGATTGTAAACACTTTTTTTGGTTTATCACCTTTCTAATTCACCAAGTAATTTCTTAGTTACAGAACGAAGTATTTTATTTCCTTTTTTTCACACAAATACTTCGATTGAGTATAACATGATTTCTCTTATTAAAATATGCCCGGAAACAAGACACCATATTATTATGCGTGATCAAACAACTCACTCATTTTATTTTGTGTTCACAATTCTCATATGATTACATTTGTTCACAATTGACGCCATTGATGTTTCATATTCTCAATTTGCTACTGAAAAGTGTGTCTGTAGAAAAAGTGTTATTGAAGAAGAAGCACAGTTGTTTCTTCAGTTTTACAGTACCTTATTCCAATTCAATACAGCTTTTAAATTAGTGAAATACCACGATATTTGTTAAAGTTTTGAACAATTATTGACAGTAAATTTGACTAATGTTGCAGAACTTAAAGATCGGTTTCATGTATTAATTCATTCCGCTTAATTCATTTACAGCATTAGTTCAAACTTTGTGGCATAGAATAGAATTTCATGCACATTAACTGATTAGCAGGTACCCATCTTCTGCAACGGAATTGAAATTTTTCTTGATAAATATCGAAAATTTAACGGAAATAATTTAGACTGTTGCATTCTAAAAAACCAGTGTGATTTCACACTACTAACTTTTAGTTACGACTATAAAGCAACAATGCCATCCTGGTATACGCTGCGAAACGCAACACTACCTCTTGTCTATTAGAAGTTATCAAATGGATGATATTGGATAAATTGAGTTCGTAACGACAGTTACAGGCAAAAATTCTGTGGGCAGTAATGTCTGCTGCATGAAAACATTTTAACAAATTTTTACGCTTGACAAGTTAAGTAAACCAGTTCAGAATGGGTTTAAAACTGTGTGAACATTATTTATCTCTAAAATAAACTCAAATAAATATCTATGTTTTACGAGAATTAGGTTTGTATTCAACAAGTTTGGTATGTGATCCATGTGACATAGCTTGCATGTTCAACTAGATTAAGGGCACGGTCTGGGTCGAATTTGGATAATGGTAGGTTTTCGGTTTATTAACTCATATTATAGAGAATTATCTTGCTCATCCAACGATATAATTGGCTCTCAAGTACGTACATTGGTTCGTCTCCTAGACGGGGTAGAAGACGCGCACCAACGTGACCTTGGCGCGCCATTGGATGAGTGATTTCCCCCTTCCCCCCGTATTACAAGTCAGTTTTGAGCGTTCCTCAACAGGAATAGCTAGAGAGTTCATTCATGGCCTTGCTTGAAATGCTTTCGTACTCAAACGAAACATTCTAACACTCAGTGTTAATTATGATGAAGTAACTGAGTGTTTATTTTAAGTTCGGCTGTTCTGAGTCATCAGCTAATTAGCTGTTGTGTAAACATATAATCGCCTCCCGCAGTTTTATAGGTACAGGAATGGCAAATATATCAATCGATAGAACTTGAATAGAGCTACAAAAGCAGTGGAGTTCATTTTCAAAGAAGAATTAGTTCAAAAATTATGAAAGAAAAAAACAAATTTTTGAAAAATGGCTCCGATGAAAACTTGCTTTTTGACCTTTGGAGCGATTCTTCTACCACAGTTTTGAAGATGCAGGAATGACAAATATATCAATCGAAAGCGGTTCTAACAATCTAGAGAGGCAGTGCAAAAGTTTTATTTGATTTTAGTTCATGTTGAACATTATAAGCAAAATAATTCGAAAAACGAAAAAAGTGGTCTGGTTTTGAAAAAAAATTCTTGAATTCGAAAAATCTAATTATCGAAAAAATTTTGCACCTGATCTCTAGACAAGACAATTAGCTACCTATAAAATCTTTTTCAGTTCTGTAACTTCAAAATTGCAGGCGATGAATCATTTTCTGCCATACCCACTTTTCAGTTTGAAACAAAAATATTTCCTATAAATTTGCGAAAAAAACACATGAGTTCAAAAAGAAATGCCGCATCATTTTACACTTATTGTGGATATTTCAGAAAAATCAGTCGAGAACCGACGGGCTTTTGGTTTCACCCCAACCGTGTCCTTAAGTCGCTTATTTTGCCTCAGGCATCATTATATCAATTGGGAAAACATTTTCACAGGCCAATTGGGGCTCTAAACCATTTCAGTCCCTCGTTGTTAACTAAATCCTATATTTGTCACATAATCTCGTGAAAAGCGAGCGTAAATTAACATTGATTGATGAAATGGAAAAAATGAGTCAGTTGTTCAAAGCTAATTCAAACATTCTCTCATAACTTTGATAATTAATTGTAATACAGGAAACAGGAAAGGCTCAAAGTTTCAACTTTAAGTTGAAAATGAAACTTTCCATCTTTATTTTAACGTTTATATCTAGCCTTAAATGAGCAAGTACTCCTATAATACACATGCAAGTGCTCCGTAAGGTAAATTGGATAGTCTACTGATAATTTTTTCTCGCGTTTTCGCATATTGGTGCATGCATTGGATTATGAACTTTTCTTCGGGATTTCTACTGAAACTGCATATCAATTTTATGGCATCTGCAAGACTCCGAATCTTAACCCTTATTATTCTCGATTCTGTAACGTACAATTTCCTTCAAAGATGTCAAGCACCGCAATGGGATATGCAAGTTTTATACAACACTATCAAGATAAAATGAAGAACTATTTGGACCATTTAGGACAGATTTTTCTTTGGAGCGTTTCGGAGACGAGCTCCATCCTGAGTAAGTCAATCTGTAAAAAATGATAAAATATGAAAGAGGAAAAATTCAGTTATTTCGAAAAAAAAGTTTTCATTAAAAATCAACGTAAAAATTTGCAGGGGAAACGAACTATTTGTACTATTAAGGACAGGCTTTTCTTTGGAACGTTTCGGAGAGCTCCATCCTCGGTAAATCAATCTGTAAGAAATGATAAAATTAGAAATAAATTCAGTCAAATCTAAAGAACAGGTTCCAACGAAAAGCCTGTCCTTAATAGTACAAATAGTTCATTTCCCCTGCAAATTTCTATGTAGATATTTAATGAAAACTTGTTCTTTGAATTTGACTGAATCTTTTTTCACTCTATTATTTTTTCCAGATTGACTTACTGAGGATTGAGCTGGTCTCCGAAACGCTCCACAGAAAAGTGTGTCCTTAATAGTACAAATAGGTCATTTCCCCTGCACATTTATGAGTAGATTTTTAATGAAAATTAAGAACATTCTACTGTTACCTTCATTTTATTACGTTAATGACAGGTTTCAGTTGGTTATAATGACAAGTACCAATCTGCCGCAGCGTAAATTTTGCAATAAAATATTAGTTCAATGATTTGTACTAGTTTTATACGAATGGGTAAATTTTGAAGTAAAATAAATCCTGACATATCCCAGGAATAGATATCCATAGAATAATGTTCTGTTATGCAAAATTGTCGATTCGGTTCCAAGTAAAGTCATGCCACTATACTTTTTGTATGAAATAAGCTTGATTTTTTGTGTAATTTCACGCTCATTTTATCATTTCCTAAAAAGGAAATATCAGATTTACTAATAGGCTTTAAAATTCCATCATTGCCACTCCAACGCATTCAATCACTGCCGAGATAGATGCTCATTCGCTGACTCTGCATTATGAGTCCCAGGTGTGCGCTGGTCAAGATTGGTCAACTTCCCTAGCTGATGGAGACGAAAACCACGATGTCGTCGTAGCGGAAGGAAGATGACGATGTAATCCCGAAGCATTTGCTCAAAGGACGAACTTGATTTCGAGCTAGTGCATCGGTTCCACGGAGAATTGAGCGGATCCTTCTCGAGTTATCTACGCGAGTAGGTGGACAGGGAAGTGGCGTCTCTGGTTGCAGGATGTAATGAATGTTTTGGAGAGAGCTGTGTAGCCTGCAGCTCAACGAGAGCGGATGGTCTCTTGAGCAATAAAATAACATGAAGGCGTGTGTTAAAAGCAAAATTGGATTTGGAGTAGTCTGATTTATGACCATAGCAAATACGTTTTACCAAGTTAGTAAAAGATCTATTTTTCATAAATGTGCCATGAACAATACTTTTCAGAACTAATGAACAATTAGAAAATTATGTGCTGTGAAACAGTAAAATAGGGGAAACATTCAGCACACTTTTTGATTTTATAAAGATACCAGTAGCTTCAGTCGTCAATTTTTTCTAAGCATGTACAGGATTTATGACTCGGCAATCTAGCTGTTGTGAATAGAAACTAAAATTAAAATTGACTAATGGGAAGCCAGCTGAGTAATTTCAGATGTCGAGAAGGGCTGCTCGTTGGTAATCAATGAATTTATCGGTTAAATCACAAAGTCAATTTTTTTCATCAGACGATAACATTAGTCTGACTTGATCAGTCATTTTCGTGTTCTTGCTAGAACCAGCGTTACATTGTTGAAACAATCATTGACCATTTTACACCATTTCGGAGAATTTTATCGTCTATCATGGTCAATGTTGGATTTTATTCGAATTTTGACAACTTCCATCAAACATACACCGGTATTTATGGCACGTCTCTGTAATTTTATTGACAAAAAATGGTAAATTGTAATCAAACTTTACGAGTAGATTTCTAAGCATTTATTCGGACAACGATTATTTATTGTCGGAATTGTTACATCCAGCTGAAAATCGCATCAGTTTTTTTTTTAGATTTCAGGTACTTCTCCGGGGAGATGTGAGTTCGCGGACGTACTTACGTTGTTTTATGACGATAAATTTCGAAGGCCCCAACTTGCTCGAACCCGCTTTGAGATGTCAATAGTTATTGAAAGTAGACTGAGCGAACTCGGCTGTTGTTAGGGAGTTATTTTTTCGGTCAAGTTTTGGTTGTGACCAAGCAGTGATTATTTCGCGTACAACTGACGCTCCAACCGTTATAATTCGAGGCAGTTAAACAGCAATTCGTTTCAATCCATCTTCATGATTCTTCATTTTTAGAGGAGTTTTAGGAAAGATCTTAAAATCGCTCGAACTGAAGGTCAGAGATGCTTCTATATAAATTGGATTGGTTTACAGGTAAACCATTTGGGTAAAGCGCACAATTTGGTGGAATGAAGAAAATAGTAGAATAAATCGATCATGCACTCACACAGCTCAGGATTTTTTTCTCAAAAATACAAAGTGATGCTAAAGTTACCCGTAAATTTACATTTTACTTAACTTTTTTGTAAACATCAAAACAAACAAATTCAGTAAAACCGCAATTTGACTTACACAATTAAATTTGTTTGATTAAAAAAATCGCCCTATCAGGGAATAAAACTATACATTTCAAATCTCCAAAAGAAATCCAACTACTTTTCTTGAACATCAGCAGTAGCTGGCATTTGATGAATTTCATATTAATGTGCATTTTTGAGCAATCAATTCAATAGGCCATAAATGAGTTGAAAGAACGCATGACTTTTTCATAGTGGTGCGAAAACATTCACATGAGCTCCACAAATTTCTTTCATTGGACTGATTTGACTAATGAAAATTTTGATGAATGATGCTTCGACATCCATCGCATGATGAAAGTAATACTTTCAAATGTAACTTGCTCAGGTGCCAAAGTTTCTGCGAAGATGGTGTCATTTGAAAAATCATACATTGAACAAATTAAACAGACGAAAACTGATAGACTCATAGTTCGAAAAAATTCATGCATTCAGAGGAGAAAAAGAGCTGGTGGCTGGCTGAAGCGCAAATGCTTGTTTTCTATATAAAGAAAGTTTCAGCTGTCCTCATGGGTGTCCTCCTATTTCGCGAATCACTTGATATTAGGCTTAAGGGAACTATTTCCAAAAACTGGAAACTTTTTTTCTATTGGACGTACGTCTATGAAAATTTGCAGACTACTAGATCTCCACATTCGTAACAACTTTTATTAATGAAGTTTTTTTCATTTGGGGCATAGAAAATTAATTATTCCTTCTATTATAAAAAAATGAATATATGTTTTTCATAATAACTCCGAAATTTACAAAGCTAGAGCAATGCGGTTTGTTGCATTTGAAAGTAAAATGTGTGCTCTAAAAATGCATACGTGGATTTTTTTGATTTATTTCATTTCGAATATATATGAAATTTTTTGAAAGAGGTAGGGTAAAAGTTATAATTTTAGGGTAAAAAAAAATTCGGAAGTTTTACATGAAGAATTTGGAAAATCCCTCGAATGCATTTTTAGAGCACACATTTCACTCTCAAATGCAACAAACCGCATTGCTCTAGCTTTGTAAACTTCGGAGTTATTATGAAAAACGTCTTGAAAACTTACTTGTCATTTGAAAATGTTTTTAAGATTAAAAATGCTCCTCCTCCTACAGTTTTTGGATGCGGAGAAACAAGAACTTTCCAATTATTTAAATAGTTTTTCAAAATTCATTTTTGTTTCAAAGTTATGACGTCATAAATTTGAATTATTTTTTCTTTTTCTTTAACTTTTTTATTTTTTAGTATAAAATTTGAAATTTGAGAAAAGCATTTAATTTTTTGGAATGTACACGTTATTCTGCATCCAATGATACCAAAATCATTACTGTAGCTCAAAAACTGTTGGAGAAGAAGCATTTAGAAAACCCCCCACAAATGTCGTTTTCAATTATTTCCCATATTCTTTTCAAGAAAATCGCTTTTTTCATTGAAGGTAAATGATTCTAAAATGCATTTCCTTTCAGTGTACCAAATTTTATTGCTCTAGGTTCATAAATGAAAAAAAGGTCCGAAAGGGGGATGCTCTCCCCCTCTATTGGGGCGCTAGCTCTGGGATACGTTTATGATATTTCTACAGACATTCGGGGACGTATCTCAAACTCTTTTAAAGCAATAAAATAAAACAATCAGGAAAATCTCATCTTGGACTGAGATGCTCGGAAATGGTTCCCTTAAGTTGTGGGCTGGGGTTTCAGAGAGATTAAGTCCGACGACTTCAGATATCTTAGGCTGCTCGTCCACTGAGGCGATGCGGTATGTCAGACATCGCACGAAAACAGAGTTGATCGTGGCGACGCGTTGTATCTGTACCACCCGCTGAAGCAGCTTGTATCGCACGAGAACCCAACAAACATTTTGCATCTGGCAACAACTTGAGCCCTGTTTTGCAGCGCCATGGTAGACCATGTGCAGCGCTCAACTGCTGATGAGCTGCGCAGCGGGAAATTTTATGTATACAAATTCTAGCGACCGCTCAGTCATCTTTGAACATGGATCCAGTCATGATCTACTTGTGGTACAAACAAGGGCAACTTAAACAATCCAACAATCCATCACATAAATCGTTTACGTACAGAAAGAGGTGTGATGAAAAATTATACATACAACTACGTAATGACGAAGAAAAATTAGAAAACTACGCAATAATGAGTACGGCTACATTCAAGTTAGGAAAGGTGTATCTCAAATTCATTTCCCATAGCATTGTATAGAAATTTCATTAATTATTTCAATTTGCATTCAGAATGACTATTAAATGTCTATTTTAGTTATTTGTGTGTTTTGGATATTTTAGGAATTTTATTTTTGCGTTGTGATATGTTTCATACCAATTTTCACTCGTATATGAGAAAATCAACATAATACCATATTGTAAGCAAGATTTCATTGGGTTACGTCAAAAACGTTTCTGAGGGTTTTATATGTGGTTCTTAATGAAATTTGTCTCCTAAATCGAAATCAAGTATTCATATTGCTCAATCAGGTCTAGTTTTTAAGATACAGACTGAGCTCCCTAGATGGCGTTAGCGAGCTGAGCCTCTAGCTGACCGCGAGCGCGAGTACTTGTGTGTTGCTTGCTCATTCTCCAACTAAATGTTGTTACTTTAATCTATAACTTTTCTCATCTATGAACAGTGTTTAAACTGTATTTCTAAAGCTTTATTTATCTATGTGATTTTTTTTTGCAGGCAAATACATTAGCAAAACTCCTTATATTTCATAAAAATGAATACAAAGTGGAAAAACAGTCCTGATACATTTTAAAAGGTAACTTTTAGCGACCAGCAATGCACTGTAACGCCGTTAGTAAAGTTCCTTTACAATGCATATTTTAGAATAAAGCTAGGTGATCAAGACAAAAGCTTTGCTCCACATATGAGCTGCAAAGCCTGTGTCATTGCCTTTAGGCGCTGGAGTGAGGGCAAAACGAACTGTTTGTCATTTGGTGTACATATGGTGTGGAGAGAAGGCAAGGACCATATTACAGAATGCTATTTTTGCATGACCAATCTCAAAGGTGAGAGAACTACTTGACGAATATAGTCCATGAAAAATCAAGAAATCTTTATAAAAACCTTCTGGTAGCCTATTAAAATTGTAATTGTGTATAAAAACAGTGTATAATTCTGGTAAAAAAATTGTGGTTAAATTTTGTATAAAAATTGACTGTATTTAAAAATTTGTAAATTTTCTTGGTCTGAAAATTGTGTATCAAAATGTGGAAACGAGTGTCGAGTAAATTAAAAGTATGTAAATTAAGTGTGCGAAACTTTTTTCAGGTATCAGTAAGAAGAACAAACACACTGTAGTCTATCCTGATGTTCCTTCTGCCATTAAATCACAACCACATTGTGCAGGAGTTCTAGTTCCTTCTCGACCTGAAAATACTAAGCTACAAGACAATATAGAAGATATAGAAGTGGATGACATTGAAACTTCAGTGACTCACCAGCCTACGTCTACAATGACTTCGTCAAGACCACTCACTCAGAGTCAATTAAATGACTTGACTAGAGATGTTGGTTTTTCTAAAGAGAACGCACAACTTCTTGTATCCCGTCTTAGTGAGAGCAACCTCCTCTCTCAAGAAACTACATACTTTTGGTTCAGAAATAGAGATGAAGAGTTTCGAAAGTTCTCTGCAGTTGATTCTTGCAGCTCTTTGGTGTATTGCAATGATGTAAAAGGTTTAATTGAGGCACTTGGCGTTCCTTACCAACTAAGTGAATGGAGGCTTTTTATTGGTTCTTTTAGCAGAAGCTTGAAGGCAGTACTCTTAAATTTTGGTAATAAAATGGCATCCGTACCTATCGGCCATTCAGTTCAGTTAACAGAAAGCTACAAAAATATGGAAGTATTGATTAATACTATCAAGTACTCTAACCACATCTGGTTAATTTGTGGTGATCTCAAGGGGAAAATATATTTTCCAATTTCTCCTTGTCATTACAAATCTTTCTTTTTAATATATTTTGCCATCCATGGGTAAGTTTCAGAAATTCAATAGTATTGATTTTGCTACAGTCTGTCGGCATGTTGCACACTGTAATAAAATTGTCAAATATTTCAAGGATTGTTTGTTTCTAAACACCTATCACAGAAGGATATGATACACAGATTAGTTTCTCCCTACCCCTAAGAAACTTAGTGAAAATTGCCTACGCAAAAAATAAAAGTTCTTAGAAACCATGTTCTTCAATATGCAAGCATAAAGACGATTTTCAATTTTAATGAACTACATTTAACGTATTTAAGAGTCAATCTTTTCTTTCAGGTTGTGTGCCTTCTCCTTGGGATGCAAGGAGGCACACAAAATATCCTTGCTTCATGTGTCTATGGGATAGCCGGGCAGATAGTCTTCACTATAAGTAAAAAGACTGGCCATCTCGAGAGACATTCCAAATTGGCTGCCACAACGTGGTTGCTCAACCTCTAGTCCCTCGCAAAAATGCTTTACTGCCTCCTCTTCATATAAAGCTTGGCCTAATGAAGAACGTTGTCAAAGCACTGAATATAGAAGGCCAAGCTTTTGTGTATCTACTGTAAAAATTCCCACAGATCAGTGATGCCAAGCTCCGTGAAGGCATATTTGACGGTCCCCAAATTAGAACTCTGTTAAAGGACAAGCATTTTTACTCCAATATGGAAGCCAGTGAACAAGATGCATGGAGAGCGTTTAGTAACGTAATCGACGGTTTTCTGGGAAATAAAAGAAGCTCAGAACATATCTCACATGTAAGTGAGAATATGAAAATCTTCGAAAAAATGGGAGCTCGCATGTCGGTAAAAAAGCATTTTCTCCAGTCACATGTAGACTATTTTCCGGTAAACTGCGGAGATTGTAGCGAGGAACAAAGAGAAAGATTTCACCAAGACATAAAGACGATGGAGACAAGATATCAAGGACGCTGGGACATCAACATGTTAGCTGACTATTGCTGGTGTCTTAAAGGAGACGAACCAACATCACTTCACAAGCGGAAGTCATCAAGGACTTCGTTTCTGTGGAAAATTGTTTTTTGCAGTCCTGGGTAGGCTCGTAAGTAGTCTGTAAGTTTCAAGTTAATTAAAAGAAAGTCTAATTGAGTCGGCATTTATTTTTTTTCTAGTTTACAAGTAGTTGTAATTTCTTGAATATCTTTGATATAAATAACGCATTTTTTTTAAATTGCCCTTTTCTGAAAAAAGTAGTGCGCTGTTTCTCAAAAACCAGACCTGACTGAGCAAAATGAATGTCATATTTCAATTTAGGAAAACAATTTCGTTAGGAATCACTTAAGGAACCCCAGGAACAAAAATTTTTTGTTCAAACGCAGGCCTGTGTTATCTACCTTACGCTGTCGCACAGGCATGTATTAATTTTAAGAGAAAAATATCTTGCATTCTCAAAAATAATTCCGTATAAACTATTATTATATTCATCAATATGAAACCAAAATGACGTTATGACAACCTGCACGGAAGCTAGTGACCATAGCCTAGTCGTGCGAAAAATACAACATTCAGCATTTTGGTGCGACAGACAAATGAGGAGGAATGAAGGCAGGAGTCGTATCGCCTCAGTGGGCGGTAGGCTAGTCAACACAATGCTATTCCTACGGTGCTGCAAATGCACTGTGCGATTTCGCAAGGCGTCGCACCCATAGCATCGCATCAGTGGGCGGGCTACCTGAGTTGCTGTCTTGTTTCGCACCGTCTGTCACAGGCTATGCAGGGTTCCCAGTACCCCTACATAGCTATCACTAATACACGTGTATTTTGAAAATCTGTTCAATTTCAGGGCAGACGGCCCCCTTAAAAAAAAGAGACGTGGACTGCCTATAAATATTCTTCAAATTGCCTCAAATTTTTGTATTATTTGTAGGCATAGTGACTCTTTTCAAAGGGTGAGATCGTAACGTTTGAAAGTTGAATAATAATCTCCACCCTACTGCGTACGGTGCGAGTAATTTCTGTCATTCCTAACGACTCCACTGCCTATTTGGTGTCCTTCCTGAGAGATTTAACGCTATTCTGGGCTTTATACAACTGTACGTTTCAATTTGGAACAAAATAGTTATCCAACAAATTCAGAGAAAGCGAATTGGGAGCCCTAGTCTTTACTCGGATTCCCACACCCGCTCTCTTGTGTGGGTAAACCGTTTAGCTTCGCTGCGTGAGCGGGCGCCAAGTCCTGTTGAAACTTGAACATCTAATTTGAAGCCTCGCCCTTTTTTTATGGAATCATTTCCATCTGCAAGGCATTGAAGTGGGATTCGGAATGCGCTTTCTGTTGTCGGCGAAGAAGTGGATAAAGACGTCACCGTCCCTCGAACTCATGAGGAGTGTCGTGACCTAAACTGATTCGTCATGGACTTCGTTGATTCAACGTCTGTGCTTGAAGCGGCAATTCAGTGACTGTTTCGTCTGTTACAAACCCAATCACCATCTAAGAATCTCCTCATCAAAATAGCTCTTTTCGGTCGATCCGTTGGTATTCAAGCAGTTCAAAAGGTTCTTGCCCATCTGGAAACCAACTTCTTTCATCTTATTGTTTAGGAAATGTTGACTACCTTGTATATAGAGGTCAGGTCTTGATCGCTCTGTAAATTTTCGAGATGTTGACGAGCATCTTCTGAGCTAATTTCATTAATGGTACTGTTTGAAATTCCATGATGCTTCTTTTGAAACCAGGTGGAGGACGGGGTTTGTGAATTTTTCTTTATAGCAAGCTGCATTCGAGACCGGGCCCGAAGTACCGGAGCCGCTGTCGTGACTCCAGACGCAAACCCCGCGCCTGCCGTTAATGTACCTAGGCAAAACAATTAAAACTATTAAAGATAAACAGTAGATAAGAAGTATAAGGATCTGAATTGCTTGGTAATAAATTAGTTTAATATACCAAAAAAAAGCCCGATCTGATCTACACCTAAACACAGAAATTATCACACCCCATCTGATCTCACCAAGATAGTTAACATGTAAATTAATTACCTCTAGGCGCTATTATTTAACAGGAGGGAGCAGTACACTTCAATATGCTTCAGCCGAACATTCTGTAATGCTTACGCACGACACACGACAGCACTGCGACTTACTGCTCTGATAGCGAAGCAAAGTGTCTCCTTACGGTGGTGAGGTGATGATGACGGGTGTGCACTCGCGCTCACAGGGTGCTTAGCAGCCTCCTCTCATGTAGGCCGTGGTGCCTGAAAAAGGGACGGGTTGACGAAGTCGACGGACGGCGGAAGAAACGACTACGTACCGGATGGTAAGGTATTGCAGAGTCTGAACTCCAGAAGTTGATGTGCTACTGGTGAGGGTTGAAGATATTCTGATGTGCTAGCGGTGAAGGCTGCACATGGTCTGAAGTTTATGGGGCGCCCGAGATCTGACGTTAAATCCGACGAGTAGCTTAGAGGTAAGTTCAGTGGCGAAGAAGAAAATGTCGACAGTGAGAGTCGCTATGCCGGTTGTAAAGAAAACATGATTGCAAGCTGTAGGTACTGAAGTGTTCATAATCAAATGTAGAGCTTAGCTCCCATATATCCGGACAATAAAAATGACACATCTTCGACAAGATATCTTCGTTTTTCGTTATAATCTTGGATCTAGAATCATGGCTAGATTCATTAAAACTTTCGAAAATATTATAAGCGGTCTGCCTAAGACACTGAAGGATTTTAAAATAAAACTTGGACTTCGGCCCGCTCAATGGAGTTCTCAAATATCTGAACATTTCGACTCTCTTTTCCGTAATGCTAATGCAATGAACTATAAATTTAAATTCCCGCTTTCATAGATAACTGAACTGACTGAACTCTTTCATTTCTTACATGCATTTAGTGCCATCAATTGTTTTCTATTAATAATGATAATGCTATTCATGGAGACTCAAATATTTGAAAGGGAGTAGTAAGAAATGTTATTTCTCCCTAATAGTCCATTACATGTGACAGCGACGTTTGTAGACGGATGACAAATTTGACAGGGCTCGTAGTTAACAATAAGATGATAACCTCAAGCTTTAACAGTATTCTGGGTTACAGCAATAAAGTAAATTACGATTACAAGTGAATAACACCAGAGATTGGTAATAAATCAATAAGATAATAAACTGTCTTCTAGTGGTAAAACATTTTATTCCAATTTCTAAGTTCGCCATATTTTAATGATGAGGTTACACCTTACATAGAGAAGATATTCACAGAGGAGCATGTTTTACAAACTAATTTAATTTTTCGAAGGAATGATTAATATTTTAAAATATCATTATTTAATTTTCCATACTTGGTTTTTACAAAACTCCGTTATGACTGAATTTATAAAAATGAAAGTAGTTCTTATTATATCTTTTTTGCGGTAATACACTAAAGGCTCAGTGTAGAGTAAATCATTTTTCTCCAAGCCACAATTGATTCTCAAACGAGGTACTTTCCAAGCGAAAGAAATCAAAAGAGCACACACAGTCGATACCCACACCTAAAGTAAGAGACTGTCAAAACATCGGACAGTCATGTTGTTCTCAGAAGCTCTGTGAAACTGCGAATGTCATTTAATCCCATTAGACGAAGGAATACAATGATACGTCGGCCTGTCAATATTTTTCCCATCGCTCCTAATGCAGAGATCGCAGACAGCTCTCTCGAAATGAAAACACGTGAGAAAGAGGATGGTGTAGGATAGCATTCAGCTTGACTGACTTTGACTGAACAATACTGAAAATACTGACTTTGACTGATAAAATTTATAATCATGTCAAGATCTCAGGCAGTTACTGTTTATGGGGCAAAGACGATTCCCATTCCTTTACTACCATATGAGATATAATTAGACAAATTAGTTTAACCTCTATAACCACAACAATGAGGTTCCAGTGAGTAGAATAGGGAACGCAGGCTGAAAGTTTTTACAGCTCGTGTTGGTTCCGGATAAAAAAAAATGGAGAAGTGTTTCCAGACTAATTTAGATTTAAACAAGGTGAATTGTATGGCTGACAAACTGAAAAAAATTGATTGTAAATTGAGGAGTCTGAGAGAATTTCTTGGGAGCAAAATGATTCAAACCAGTTCGAGTGAATGATTAGGAAGTTGAGGATTTCTCAGCAATTGACTGATCAAATGAACAGACTCTTTTGAGGACTGATTGCTGAGTTTAACAGACCTTATTGGTGCCCAATTGAGGAGTTGAAGAGGCTTGCTTGGTGACTGATTCAGGAGTTAAATAAGCCTGCCTGGGAGATGATTGAGAAGTTACAAATTCCTGCATGATGGCTGATTTGAAGTGTTCAAAGGGATGCTTGGTAGCTGATTAAGGACTTGAACAGGCTCTCTTGGTGGCTGATTGAGGAATTGATTAGGCTCTGTTGGTGGCTGATTGGGGACTTGAATAGGCTCTCCTGATGGCTGGTTGAGGACTTGAATTGGCTCTCTTGGTGGTGACTGGGGACTAGAATAGGTTCTCTTGGTGGCTGATTAAGGACTAAAGAAGGTTCTCTTGGAAGCTGTTCAAGAGTTTTGCAGAATGGATCAGTGGTCAATTGATAACTTGAAGGTTGTTGAGTAGATGGGGAACGTAGTGTCATCTTCGAAATAGATTGAGTTGGTTGGACGGCAGCCAGTGAAGGCAGAACATTTTTCACTAGTAGTGACTCATCACTAGCTTACGTTGGCAGAAAATTACTTCCACCTCCTGACAAATACTGAAAAGGAATAATTAAAGAATGGTGGTTTAATTATTTACAAAAGTAATTTTTTATCAAAAGTTATTTTTTAATCATTTGATGCCTTGAATATTCATTAATGAATATTCTATGAATATTCCAGAAAGTTCTAAACATCCTCATTTAATCGATTTACCGAGCGTGAAATATAAGAATATATGTATCAAACAATACCAAATTATCATTGGATGAGTATTCAAATATTCATTGTTGCCGAATTTGCAACGTTTTCACAAATTTTGTGCGATCTGCTCTAACCCTATTAAAAATCATGGCAGTTACTTGGTATGTTTATTGGATTTTGGCTTAACATACGCGTAATATGGTATGATTACAGTAAGAAATGTCATCACATGTAAAAGTGACCCATATGTCGCTCATAAAAAGTCCATAAATACCTGTATGGCATTTAAGATAGGATGGCCAAGGTTTATTTATGGTATTTTTTCCTACATTCGGATTAGGGTATTTATTTTCTCACAGGCCAACTTGCCTTCTTCTGATAATAATACGCTTGAAGTCCTAGCATAGTAAAAGATACTAATGACGTGTGTATAGTTGTTTAATCCGATCAGACTGTAAGGACTTCAATGCTACCCAATCCGGCCTCTAAACATATAAAACGGC